>JAHWFP010152164.1:0-12446 GCA_023313725.1 Lithobius niger | reverse complement strand
AGGGACGGGGGAAGAGGGGGAATTCAATTCTGAAGATTAATCACAACAGCAGAATGAAATTATTTTGTAGGTCAGGGAACAAGACTGAAAAGGCATCACTGACAGAAGTGACACCCGACAAACATATGAAAATACTCTTGATTTTAATTTTTTGCCCCAGAATTTGGGCCTTGATCACAAACAGGATGATAATCAAAAATGCGAGCGAAGGCTCTAGTCAAACAATGAGAGCGGCCATCTTGATCAATGAGAGCTTCCAGTTTGTGATCAAGGCCCAAATACTGGGGCTGAAAATAAAATCAAGAGAATTTTCTTGTGTTTGTGGGTATCACGTCTTTCAGTGATGCCTTTTCAGTCTCAAGCGCAACAGATTTGTTTTTAGTCTGACAGGAAGTTTAAAAATTACAAGCCGAAAACTTTTATCGAACGCCATTTTCTGCTGCCCCATCTAGGATTTTAACAACTTGAGTATTTTATTTCTTGAAGAGAGAAACTGGTCTGCTTTTACAAAAACACCGTTAACATTGGTTACCTTCGCCCTATTTTATTGTAATAAACTAATGAAACTGGTTATGACTTTTGAAACTAATGTATTTCCTCCAAAATAATACCTTGACGGAAAGCCAAATGAGCACGAGATGTCTTAAATAAATGTGGATGCCAACCTATTTATGTTGCCATTTGGACTTAAATTTTGGGCTGCCTTAGTGGTGAATTGAATCCCCTTCCCCCAACCTTTGTGGGTAGGGCTTTGGATTCAAAGGTCGGTGGTTGAATTCCTCGCTCAGGCAGTCTGACATTTAAGTCCAAAAGGCAACGTAAGTGGGTTTGCATTCGTATTTATTTAAAATAATATCATGTCACGTCGCAGCTCGTTCTCACATTCTAGCCTCCCTACCTCTTCCCCCCCCCCACCCGCCGTGGCTACCAAATTAAGTCTCCTTGGCAACGTAACAATGTTTCATTGCAGCCCATGACCCACTCACTATTACTAATTAGTGGAAATTTTGGCTTTAATAATTGGAATTATTTTCCCTGAATGATTACCAATGTCCAACGTCAGCCTATTTATTTATAGTTTGACCCACTGTGAATTCCATCAAATACGTCACACACAAACACTACACACTCCACTACTTTCTTGGCTAATTATTTTCAGTGTTCTTCATTTTCGTCATCTACTTTCGGTTCATCAACCTACTCATTGCATATATTATTTTTCAAGATATTCAAGCATGGAATTTCCGAGCATGGAATTTCATAATTACTTTCAAGAACATTTCCACGTTTTCAAGGACGCACGAATTCTGAGTTACTTGTATAGAGTTTTTTCCAGCGATGTCGTTTAGCCAAGTAGAATGCATCAATTCTTGACTGATGTATCGTGTGCAAAAGTAAAAAAAAAAATGGTGAAAACATTTGAATATAGCAGTAAGGTTTCACGTGGACTAAACAGTACAGCAACACTGCAGTATCTGAAACCTTATACAAGAAGCTTTATTTGTGTTCCTTTGCTGTTTTGACTTCGGATGAGTTAAACATTACCTGAAGTATCAAACGACTTCGTTTTTGTTTTCCGATTTATTTATGCTTTGACCCGCTGAGAATTCCATCAAATACTTCTTTCCCGTTACGCAAATGGCCGCTGTGCCCGATTCCTAAGTCAACCAACTTAATAAAATCCCGAACCAGAACGGCGTAATGAAGTTTAAATATTTCAGCAGTTTTTCCTGGACGCAATCACCGTTCAAGCTGATGTGTTCGTCGATCGTCACAATCGCCAATGTTGTTGACACATTGAAATTAAATATAAAACATATTTTAATAAATGTGTTCTGAAACGCTGAAATTCACTGAAAAGCACGTTACTATCTGCAAGCACTTGGGAGTGTGTGAGCACATTTTATAACCACAGCAGTATGTTTAATCGTTATGTTAGCTTGCTTGTCTTAACCTCTTATATATTAACGTCCGTAAATTGCCTAGCTGAACCGAGCTGGTTTTTAGCCGTGTGTCTTGCCTGGAGCATTTTAGACATAGCTTTAACCTGCTTGGTTGATTTGTCTGGTTGTTGTTATCCTATTGCTCTTCAGACACTTCAGGCATATACTGTAACGTTGTTGTTTTAGCCTAAGAGTGGGTACGGCGCACTTAACCTTTGTGCCTTCAAAGATGCGTGTGATGCAGTGTTAGTTGTGTGTTGTCCTTTTGGCTTGGTGTAAACAGGCGCAAAGTAAACATTAGAGTGCGCGCGGCCTAGCTTGAGTTCGCTGCAGAACGAACAGAGATAATCGATCGATTGTACGTTTTTGGTAGTAGAGTGCCTTGTTGATATCCAAAATGGTTACAAAAACAATGGCGGCCGTCGATTAAAGCCGCTCCCTCCAGGAAGACGTAGCCGCTCATAAAATACTTTCAGGACTCAAGATACGCCGCGCACACTATAGTTGCATTGTTTCAAAACTGGAAATCCTTTCCAACATTTTTGTAATCTTGGTAGTCTACAGTGGCGTACGCAGGAATTTTTTGTGTGGGGGGGGGAACACACAGTGCATGAATGGGCTCCTTGTGCGACTAAAAAAACTTTAAATAACCAGCTAGGGGGTCTGGGGGAGCGCTGTAAGGTTCCCCAGCTGGATCTGGGGGCTCTGAAATGTAACATATTAAAAACGTTTTTTGGGCCCATTGAGCAACTTTTCAGCAATTTTTTTTGGGCGAGGGGGGGGTAGGGAGCAATATAACTTTTCAACAACTTCAGCATAATTTTTTTCCCGAATTTTGAGATTACAAATTTTGGGCCTACGTGATAATGTAAAATACTTTAAAAAAAAACAAGTTTGGCCGGTGACATGGGGCGCCAGACTTTCCTTGAGGCAAGGGGGTTCCCCCCCCCCCCATGCACACTGCACACGACTCTATTGCTAGATGCACACACATATGAGTATGGTACATATGTTACTCACAATGTACCATACTTTTCACTACTTTGGCAGTTTGACGCGCTCGCAGCCTAAGTCATGGCGCCAGAACGCGAGAGGGACAATTTTGCTAGGCAATTCCGATGGGAAAATCCTAGAATCTTTTACAAGCCAAAATCGATACGAGCATGAGATATCGCGGGGCCTTTCCCTGTCCGAAATTGCCAGGGTGGCTGAGGTTACGATCGAACTGATCGGGACCTCTGGCCCAGGAGACAGTCACGCAGACCACCTTGCCCCATTGTTTATAAGTACTGCTACAAATACGAAAAAGACTGTACCTAACGTGTTTTAAAGAAGACTGGGGTTAAGTTTAATACAGAAGAAATAAAGTAGGCCTACAATGTGCATGTGTGGGTTGAATAAGCGTGATAAGCCTAGCCGTTTGCGTAGGCCTACTTTTTTTTTTAGCTCCATGTGGGGGAAAAAAAAGAAAGATAGTAGTACTCCGCAAAAGAAAAAGAAAAATAATTAAAAGGACAAACCCTCTCACTATTTTCGTGAATCCTGCGCAAAAGAGTTTTTTTTTTTCCAAGTTTACGTATATAGGTTAGAGTGAACGTAGCAAAACCTTCTGAGTCGTACAGAGAAGCCAACTTGGAAGCAAGCACCTTAATAAGAGAAAGAAAGAAAATAAAGCAGCAAAGTTTAGTTGACTCACGAATTTAATTTTGTCTTTTTTTGGGATTGCCCTAATCATCATACAATACCATTGCAAGTGTTCAACCGGTTACATGGGTGGCGCTAGTGGACATTCCTATGAAGGTATAGGGGAGAAAAGCCCTGACCCTTTGACAATGCGAAGGGTTACGTCCCGTTTCGCCAATCCCGTTTCGCCAAATACCGTTCACGAAATTTTAGGCACACGAAACATTTAAAACATTTAAACACGAATATTTATAACATGAAAATGGTCAGTTGCAGAATAACTTGTTTCAAATTACGTGCCTAACTCGCGATGCTGCACTCGCTGCGGCTAAACATATAACATCAGAAACCGCAACTAATCAAAACTTACTTCCAATTAGGCATGCCTCTTTAACTTCTGCAAGGTTAAATTTTTGAAGATATTTTGATTCTACGAAACGGAATTCTGACAGCCACCAGGTGTAAAACTAACGGTTCTTAAAAGAGAACCTTGGCACTAATTCAGTGACGACCAAGCATTCTAAACAATATTTAAAGTACACGTTTTTTCCGTCTGTATTGCCAGTTTTCAAAACGCTAATAAATCAACTGGTCTTATTCTACCACTGCTTGTCTCTGTTAAATGTATGCTTTTTAAAGCCCCATTACATAGAAATAAGGTATTAAATTTCGTGTATGTAAAAATTTGTCAAATTCGTTTTGGTGAAACGGGGTTTGGCGAAACGGGATTGGCCCCTGAGGCAAAAGCTGTTAATCTGTTTTTTTTTTGTTTTTTTTGTGGCAAAAAAGGATTTGGCGAAACGGGACTTCACTGTGCGAAGTCTGTGGGAGACAGCGGAAAGGACAAAAATCCTTTCACAATCGGTACTGCCGGAAGCTCACTCTCAGAAAATACGAAGAAAGAAACTTCGGCAAGGGCACAGTCAGAACTGTGATGGGGAGGGAGACAAACACCCTAAAGCCATCCCGATCAAAACTGCTGGAAACTCATTGGTGGACTATATGAAAAATGTAACTCCGGGTGTAGTGTAACTCGGTACACAATGCTCTTGATACACGCGCGCCAGCCACGACACTTTGGGGAACGCATCCACGGAATATTTTGCTACGTAGGGAGGGGGAAAGAAGGAGAAACGTTTTTGTTCTGCCCACGACCCGCCCGTCCTAGTATTTTTGCAGGAAGTGTGATTTACAGGAGGTGTGATTTGGAGGAAGTGTGATTTGGACGAAGTGTGATTTGGACGAAGAGTGATTTGGAGGAAGTGTGATTTGGAGGAAGTGTGATTTGGAGGAAGTGTGATTTGGAGGATGTGATTTGGAGGAAGTGTGATTTGGAGGAGGTGTGATTTGGAGGAAGTGTGATTTGGAGGAAGTGTGATTTGGAGGAAGTGTGGTTTGGGGGAAGTGTATACACTACAACATAACGAAAAATCGTTTAACACGAAATTCGTATAGAGGAAAATAGTCTATTGTCCCTGCCGCGCTCGTTGCGGCTATATATGTAACAACAGATACCGCAAGTATATTATTGTCCAGTTAGACGTTTATCCATTGTACGTTTATCCATTATACCATATTCCGTTTCGATGATTTTCCAGATTTTTTATTCAGGCAAATATTAGAAAATTATCCTATTAGACGATGTTCCAGTTAGACTTTCGTCTGACGCCCTCGATTTTCTATTGTTTCAGATTCCACAATGATGGCTAAGCAGCTATCATGGATCCCTTGGATGAACAGAAAAATAGTGAAGATAAAATGAAAATGACTAGTGAACATGACTAGTGAAAATGACGACAGATTTATAATCTGACTAAAACATGCCACAGAAAAAAGTTATTGACAAACCGACATAGGATTTGAATCATTGAAATAAGCTACGGATATTTTGTAAGACATTGTACGTCACAGAATGAAGTCTTTGTTTACGGAACCGTACGTAAAACCGGTTACCGTGGTTACCATACTGATGCTATACACCCTCAAGAAAACAAACCTCCCGAGGAAGCTCCGTTGGATCTAATTAAAGACGAATAATGTTAGGCACGCCTGGTGAGTCAAGACGTCAAGTCAGACAGTTGAAGAGCCCAATAAAAAGACTTGTATAGTTTGCATGAAGGAGCGTTATAAGGCCGACTCATAGGTTACACTCGGTGCAGACCATGCCCTTAAGCAAGCACTATAATGTCCGCAGCCTATCTTGAGTTCTCCCCAGAACGAACACAGATAATCGATTGTACGTTTTTGGCAGCAGAGTGCCTTGTTGATATCCAAGATGGTTACAAAAACAATGGCGGCCATCGATTAAAGCCGCCTCCTCCAGGAAGACGTAGTCGCTCGTAAAATACTTCCAGGACTCAAGATACGCCGCGCACACAATAATTGATGAGTCCAACTTCCACTATGACGAAGCCGCTACACATATAATTTGTGTAATTGACTTTGTAGCATGTGACGATTTATAAAACAGCTACTTATACTTATAGATACTTGGAAAAAAAAGCTACTTATACCATTATGAAAATGATAAACGTCGTGGTATGGCCCGGTTGTACTATAAAATCTGGTGATAATGCATCACAGCATCGCCGTAGTCACCTGAGTTGAGTATTTCGGTACAGTTTACAAGGAATTAAAGACGGAAACCTACAGTCTCAACAAGCGTTAAATAAATAAAATGCAATCCTATTTACGTTACCGTTTGGGCTTATATGTCAAACTTCCCCGCTCAGTCATTGTGACGTTCAAGTCCAAAATGCAACCACATAGGTTTACATCTGTATTTGTGTACAAGGAAATCAGTGGCAAAAGACGAACACCTCACACCACAAGAGCAGGTGCCTGGGTGCGGGTAAAGATCGTACATAAAAAAAAAACGAAACATTTCCTTTAAAAATATGAAAAAAAAAATTAATGTGGAAAACAGGGTTTCCAAAATCAAATAAAGCATGATTAATAACAAATTAATCAGAAAAAAAGCGAGAAAAAATCTACGAGTACTAGAAAACAATGTAACCAAAATTAGAAAAGTTGCCATTGTTAACTCGTGATGCTAAACAACATTGATAATTTCATAGGATTTTGATTCAATAACCACTTAAATGTTTCTTGGAGAACTTCGGCGTTCAACAACATCACACTACAACCTAGGACGATATAACGGTACACTGTGCCCGCTCCAGTGACCATCTTGTGCTGGTTTCTTGAAAGTTTTGTGTGTGAAGAAAAAAAGTTGTTCCGTGTCTCAATAAGCCTCCGTATGTTGCGATCAAGCAGCTCAAAAATGGCTGGCAAAAAAACAATAAGGAGAGTGAATTTCGTGATGATGAATTGTGTTCGCTAACCCATATGCTGTTTTTAAAAATACGAAGAATTGTTTAGGCAGTTTGCGACTGCGCAATGTTTATTTGCCGGCATCTCTGAACTCCAATGAGGGCCGGCTTAAAATACAATTTCCAGCGCCATTTTGTCTGTGCTTCTGCGGTCCTTGTTAAGCGGTGAGCGCTATTTGCGCTAGTAACCTTTCTGTGACGTTGTTGCAACCATTGCGACTGTAACAGTTACTGTCCAATGAGTACAGTAAGCTACCTTACGCTACTTTTCTAGTGCATAATTTCGCAGTTGGCTTATTCCGTACTACTCGTATATTATTTTTAGGAACTTGCATACGTGCTTGAAGGCCTTACTTGATGTCTTCAGAAACAAGGTCGTGTCGTAATTTTAGTACAATTGTTAGTGGTCATCGTTTTCCCGCTGGTATAAAGACATTTTTTGGATTGATGGAATGATGCTGGCGCTAGAGGTGAACCAGGGTGAGCCATTCGAACCCCCCCCCCCCCCCGCCCCACCCCGACCCAATACTCAGGTCACCACCAGAAAATAAAATCATAAAAGTAAACTTGCAGGCTGAACTTGAAATCAAATGAATGAACCGAGTTTTTATTGCTTTACTTTATTTTAATTATTAATTATTTATTTATTTATTTTTGTAGCAACTTTGCAATGCATGCGTACCCTAATTTATTTTCTGTGTTTATGGGGCGGGGGATTGAGGCTTAATGGCGCGTCGACAACTTGGTCATTAGCGCCAACCTCAGTCACAGTGCAGTGGTCCGGGTTGCCACTGCACCACACATTACAGAGATGTTATTCAAACCCCTAATCTAAATCTTGTCATACATCTGTACCTCCTGCAAAAATTGAAAAACACCGGACAGGAGGACAGACTTATCGCCCAACTGACGCGCAATGTCATGCGGAAGATGGAACCGACGACGAACACCATCAAGATGGCGACAATCAACAAGTAAGTGCCGGACCGTAAGTGGCCGTCGACACCAAGAACATTCAGGAGGGTCAACCCCCCGCAAAAGGAAACGGTGAGTAACAGTGTGTTTATGGAGCGTATTAAAAAAAATTGGACTGCATTGAAGCTTACGTTACGTTCAGTTTAAATTAAACGGAATAAAGTGCGTAATGCGGCTGCCTTGAAAAAAAAAGTCCTTTTCCCACTTTGTATTCAGATGTGGAGCGGCGCCCCCCCCCCCAACCAATTCAATCCAGATGCCGTCACTGCTCACAAGGTGCTTGAAATCCTTAAAAGTACTTAGTTCGTTAAGAAAAAACCAAGGTCCCTAATTTCATGAAATTGAACCAGTGGTATTATGGGTAATTGAAAGTTGTAGGGGGTTCTAGAGGCAGGAACCGGAAACTAAATCACAAGACATAGATAATGTCCACCTATGTAAGAATGGACACCCAAGACTAAGATTGGCCATTGGCCCCAGCAAACATGAAAGTAAACAAGATTTGCGACACGGGGAATTGCATCCACGACCTTTGAAGCCAAAGGCGTAAGTCTTACCGCTGAGCCATACTGCTACGGCTGAAAAGAAAACGTCCATAAGCAGCATTTAACACGCTTATAAACATACAATTTCTAATCGCCACTGTATGGAAGCTCGTCCTGAATCGCGCACTTTTTTACTTAACAAAAGTTAACACGCATTACGTTTGAATGAAGAATGCTATCGCTCTTAGTTGGTGGTTAAGGTCGAGACGATACCTTCCCTTGTAAAATTTACAGCGGGGAGAAGTCGGACGATAAAAATCTAAATGACGTATTAGGACGCGAGCAGATGAGTGTTGAGATCATGGCCAAACTGCGATAAGCATAGAGACGTGGGGTGGGTATGGCTAAAAGTATATGGTATGCCCCCCCCCCAACAAAGAACGCTACAAAACGAGCGGCTTTTTCCTATCCTCTCAACTCTGCCAACAGTTATGCTTTTCATCTGATCTGGCATCCGGTAAGGAGGCGGTGATGGTTTGGGGGTCTAGACTGGTATCAACGGATTTAAGGGCAATTTTTTTTTACCCCAAGCTGTGCTAAAATATTAATTTTTTTTATTTATTTACATTTTGTTTTATAAATCTAAGTATTCCGACTGAGGTCCATTTTTCAGAATGAGAATTTTTATGGGGTGTGATGGGGGAATGGTGGTTGTTGTCCCCTCTCCCCCTCCAAAAAAATCGATCGTGGTTATATTGCATGCCTGAATGTTTACACCTATTTAGTGTATTTGTATTACTGGAACCTATGACGCTCTTTTATTATTCATTTAATAAGAGCGTAATCGGTGCATTGGTTATGATGGCTTCTGCGCGTTGCCTACCATGAATTGTGTCCTCCGTTCTTCAACTGTCGTTTTACCTGCCCCAAACCACATAATTACGAGCCGTGGGCTCATGATTTTTTAGCATAAGCAATTATTGTATTTATTTAAATATTGGTTTAAAGGCTAAAACTGTGTCTTAGGGGCAACCAATGCGTTGCCGCCTTAGTCAAAGAAACATATTTGTGTACTTTTCAATGATAGTATTTTATTGCCGTTCAATATGTTAAGTTGAATAAGGCAACATGCTGGATGCTCCCAGTGATAGTGATAGAAAAGGAATTATACCGAAAACATAGATTTTAGATTTGTGAACATTGGTATCTGTCGGCTGCACCCGTAAGTTTTCTTAATCCATCGCCAAAATCTCTAAATTTATTGGATGTTGTTACCTTCCCAGTTCTGCAAGCCCTCGACCTTTTCTACGCTCCATTAGAAATTGACACACTTAGTCGCGCCCGATTGCGTTCTCCGTCGTGACCTTGGCAATGAAATAATATCTGTAAATCGTCCTTGCAGCGGAGAAATAGCCTGCAGTTATTACACAAACCTACATTTCAAACGTAGGCGCGCCCACCTTCTTCGACCTAGTGCGCTATCTTTTCAATTAAATAATAGTGGGGTTAGTGATAGTGCTTTCTCTAAGTGCTTTTCAAACAGAAATCGGTCGAGACGAAAATGACACTGCTGAAATCGAGCTATATCACATTGGCTACGTGTGGATGTATAGATCAGGCAGGCTGCAGCGGCTTCCTGTTGGGATTGTTTTGTTGTGCTTTTAGTTCTATTATTTCTTGTGTTTTTATTTCGAGGTCTTGGTTAAGCCAGTTGTCATGGCCCCAATTTCACCAGACAGGGTAAGACGTGTTAGAAACACGTGATTAAATAAGCCAATTGCGTACTGCAACACTTTAAAAGCACCAATCGCATTAAGCGGCACATTCCTAAGGCAGGTTTCGGTTTGTAGTGTATACTATGTGAGGAAGAGCAGAGAACACAATTGGTGTTCTCATGTAATGCTTGTGTTCTGCAGGGAAGATGGCGTTGTGGTAATAATATAAATAAAGCAAATTTATTCCATTTAAAATTATTCTCCCCCCCCCCCCTCCCCCAGCACTTCTCAGCGGCTCCTTGTGTTTGAAATAAACCAACGTAGGGTTCCCACTAAAATGCTAAAAAATTTTCTTGAGTTTTCCAGGTTTTTCCAGAGTAAGTACAGGTCAATTTCCATGCTATTTATGATCGCAATTTTAGAAAGGAAATTTGTCCACATATTGTACCAGTTTTCACGCAGTGCAGAAATGCAGTCCGATTTAATGAACTGTTAGGTGTTAACACAAGTACAAGGATAAATTTTATTTTACCACCGTGTCTTTGTGGATTTCCTTGTATTTTCCAGTTGTTTTTTTTTTTGTAAATCGGAGTATCCCCCGAGTGTTATGTCTTTGTGACTTTCCCTGTGTTTTCCACGTTTTTTTGTGAAAAATCTGAGAATTCTCTGAGTATTCCCCGAGTTTCAAACGTAGTTTAAATTCCCTGAGTTTTCAAGGTTCTCCAGGAGTCGCTACTCGATTTTATTCTCCGTAATCTCGGTTCTCTTCCCTCGCTTCATAAAATGGATTAAATCCGATTTATCGTACGGTCCCTAACTTTCTCAATGCTAAAAACGCGCCGCGATATATCCTATATCACCACACTAAAGTGTGACAATATGGGATATATCACCACACTAAAGTGTGGGGGTATGGATGCCATGCTCAGGGAATGCGATACAACATTGCCAACACTTTCAAAAGGAATTAAGTATTCCTTAATAAAATCATGCGAGAATCAATTTTTTTTTTAATGTTAACCTACGTTCCTTGTTCGAAAAATAATAGAAACCCGTACTTATTTTTTTTTATTAAGCAACAACTTAAGATAAAAGCAAATTAATTGTCACATGGTTTTATCAAACAGTTCTACTGGACAAGAAAAATAAATAAATTTTTTAAATGTTTATTACACCCCCCCCCCCCCCCCCAAAAAAAAAAAAAAACCGCTGGCAACTATAAATCACAAATTTAATGTGAACCTGCATCGGCCTTTCGAAAACACCACTGACATAACGTATACAAAATATACACGAAATTTCATCGTTAAAATTAAGCGTTACGTTTTTTCCCTCCGACCCCCTCTTCGAAAATTACACCTACAATGTCCCTAACTGCCCACGTAGTTCACAAGAACACGTTATTGCTGAATTGTCCGTGTAATGTCCCCAGTGACTAAAGACCGAACCTTTTCTTGGGCGTTATTAAGCTTAAAACTTCTTCGCTGTCGTTCAAACCTTCGTTTTCCATCAGACAATGACTTAAACGCGAAGACCCCCGCTCAGAAAGCACATTATGCAAATTAAAGAAAGACGACACATTACGTAAAATGAAAGAATTAAAAAAAAACTTTAAAAACCTTTTAGGTTGGGTGAACGACGCAATTTTTCATGATGAAACTTCCGTAATGTGCAACAAGATAATAGACATCAGTCCAATGACTTTAAAAAAAACGCGTATCTCCTATGTTTTTTAAAAGAAAATCTCTCCCTCTAGACACACACCCCTGCTCATTCCCCCCTCTCGCTCAAATGGTATCAGCCGCAAACCTGACAGAATCAAAACAAAATTATGCAAACGTGACGACGCAAAATTTGTATAAACAACAGACCTTCCAATTCATTTGCGAATGCCTACTTTCCATTTACCACAAATTTTGTTTTTAATTTTGAAAGTTAGGGACCGTACGATAAATTAGTTATAGTACCCGTCGCGAAATGTATGGGATTTATGATTCGATGGGCGATACCCCTTACATGGCCAATCCGCGAGAACTACGTCAAGATGCCTCGACGTCATCTTGACGTAGTTCTCGCGGATTGGCCATGTTCGGAAATCGCCCATCGGGTGATAAATCCCATACAGTTACGTCAGGGGTACTATAACTATTACGTATTTATATTATTACTACAGCGCCATCTTCCCTGCAGAAAACAAGCCTTACAGGGAAGCACCAATTGTCTCCTCTTATCTTCCTCGCATGGTATATCAGGCGATATCGTGACATTTTAATTAGTATTAAAAAACGCTTAAGCGTTTAAAATACGGATGTA
>JAHWFP010152162.1:12893-24134 GCA_023313725.1 Lithobius niger | reverse complement strand
TATATATATATATATATATGATTGAAGTCCTCTCTCCAGCAAAACTAAAACTATTAATGTCTCCGTTTCTAATCAATATATTTCGACCAAACTTGGCCAGATAGTAGATAGCAACTTTTCCAATTTTTCCACCAACTTTTATGCAATTCCGTCCAAGCGTAAACGTAGGAAGCCACACGTAAATTTGAAAACTGTTCACTTGTTGTTGTTCGTGTTCGTGTTCTTCTTGGCTGACACGGTTTCAGAAAAAACTACTGCACCTACCTAAAATCTGAAACATGATCTGAGCCAGAAATTTCCCTGGGCTTCAACCTTACAGGGATCACTTTTTCAATTGGTCGATCTATTCTGGAGTTACGGGACCCTAAACGATCATTTTGATTGTTTTACATTGTTTTAACCATTGTATTTAGGGAACAATGTCACTCACCAAACTCCAGATCCTTTCTTCGTGCATGCAACAATCGACTGCATGCATAGCATAAACCTTTATAGCGCGACACCATAGCCGTAAAAAAGGTACACGGATGACAAACAAAAACGTCAAGTGTGCCGTAAAAAAGGGGGTTATATGATTGAAGTTTCATTTTACTTGTTAAAATGTACACGGATAAAAATTGGTGATTTTAATTGAAATAATAAAATGTACAATTCAGAAAATTGCATCTGTTTGAGTGCTGTTGTGCTTTACCAATCATATACGTTACCTAAAGCAGAACAGCACTTAAACAGATCCAATTTTCTGAATTGTACATTTGATTATTTCAATTAAAAATCACCAATTTTTATCCGTGTACATTTTAACAAGTAAAATGAAACTTCAATCATATAACCCCCTTTTTTACGGCACACTTGACGTTTTTGTTTGTAATACCATTTTAGTTCTGTCACAAGCCACACAAGCAAGCAGGACCTACAACGGAATTACTTTAGTCTTATAATGGAACAGTGAAAATTGTGTTCGACTAAGAAAATATCTGGATAGCCGAATCTTAGCCGAATTTTAGCGACAAGCCAACCGTTCTTGTTTAAAAGGAAATTGTTTGTGTAGGAAATTCCTTTAATAGTTTACATGCCATACTCGACATGACCACAAGTATATATATCCAGGACCCATTCATTTCGTGAAAGTGCGTGAGAAGTGATGTTTGTCTGTCCAACCTGTTCCCTGACAAGTGAGTTCAAGAACAGTTCCAGCATAAATTCTAAATTTTACCATAAAACCCAAAATTTAAAAACGTAGTGTTCAGATATCATATTCACATTTTTTTTAAAAATATGAAAGGACAAGGCAAACATCAAACGAAGGCGTTAGTCAGCAGTAGAAAGTAGTCTTATGAAAATACAAGATTCCCTAATCTGAGGAAGAAGGAAAAAGTAACCTCGTCTACAAGAAATTGAACCAAATAGCATTCAATATCCATTGGCAACCTCCAGGTCTCTACTGAAAAAGGCTCTACTTACCGCTGGAGTGATGGTGGAGGGAGCAAGTATGGCTTCTGTCCCTAAGCCCTTTCTTTATGAGTGCTCAGCCCTCTAGTTTAGGCTAATAAAAATATGACTGAAAAAGGGTGCTTAGTGCGCAAAATTGCAAACATGCTCAGGCTTACGAGCAATCCTGCTGGCAGGACCGAACCCTGTGGCACTACTAGCTGACATAAATGCAAATGTGGGTTCAAACAAAAAAGCAAACCCATAAAATAAGGTATGGTCCATAGTCCCTAAGTGTATTTGGCCCACACAAAAGATGTGGGGCATCCAGATAGAATCTGCTGCCGTAGGCCCCACCACACCTCTGGGCTGGCCTGCAGAAAAGGTGCAACATGTTCTGTGCTTGGCTGAAGCCAGTAACCAAAGCTTCAAGTGCAGTTTTTGTAAGGCAAGGTTTCCTAATGGTTAGCACGACTGGCTGTTATCAAGAGGTACTTGGTGCCAGCATGACCTCAGCGACAACTAGCATTTTGAGGAAGAGAGGGTCCCTGTGATAATTTGTGATCATGTGATTGTAGCAGGTAAAAGATCTTAGGAATATCTAGAAATTGACCCCTCTCACCTTTTGGCACCATGGGTTCGATAGGAATCATGACAAAACCTCCAAAGTAGTGCAGTTCCTATACAACTCCAACCTGTAAACGGATGGTCTTGTTTTCAAGTCTCAGTCAGGGCTATTCGTTTTCTATTTAGTGTATCTGGTATTCAAACAATGTCAACGTTTAATTACAGAAGATCTGCTTCTTAAGTGTTTTCTTGGATTATTTTTGTTATTTTATTTGTTTCAAAAAATGTATTGTTTTAATCACAAATTTCTTCTCTTTACCTTCTGCATTTTAAATGTTTTTCTGTATCCCAGTCCTACACACTGCGTCTTTCTTAAATTAAAAAAAAAATGGATAACGTTTGCATTAATATTTCCGTAAGAAGTGTTTGTCTACTTTATATTATCTTCATCATACCTAAAGGAAAATATGTAGAAATTGTATAAGTTACGAAAATACAAGGGAGGGGAAAAAAGAATTCTTTACATTTTAACAGAAAAATTCCACCTATCAATGTATATTGTTCAATTCCTGACTTTATTACGTTACATGGAATATGATCACCACCTAGGATTCTGAGAGTAATAGGAATACTACTTAAGCTTTATACCATTAATAGTGTGTAGTATTAAGCAAATAACACTTACTTGGCCGAAAAACACGACATCGTCCCGTTACATGGTCAACTACAGAATGTGTTACTCCTTCAGGTGTTATCTAAGTACAAAGAAAACATAATTTTCCTTCTTGAGCGAAAAGTTCATTAATATAGATCAATAGCTGATGGTTGTTACAACCACAAATGATTATATACCGCTATATACCCCAAATCAAATTTGATTTTGTCAACGGAATGGCTGGTTTGTGATTGTACCTTCTACAGAGCTCATTATTTAATCTCTGGTAGCCTGTCACTAAAAATTACTACCAAAATCACAGTAAAAAAAATTTAAACTAGGCATACTAGCATACTACAAACGACCATTAGCAAACTAGCACACGACAGATCAAATTTGTCAGTGGAATGGCTGATTTGTCGTTGTGCCTTAAACTGCAGCTGATTATTAAATTTGCGGCAGCCTGTAACTAAAAATTACTACCAAAATCACTGTTCAGAAATTTAAACAGTAATTACCAGCTTTAGGTTTTAGCCAAAGTTGTAGCAGCGCTTCTATCAACGTCGTTTTAATTATGGATTTATGACAGGAGAAAAAAAGTGTCAGGGAATAAAATTAGCTGCTCCTAATTATTTCTTTAAGAGGGGTCTATTTATTAGTAGTAGATTAAGTGAGAGGTTTGGTATGGAGACTTCAAGATCTTCAAATCTAGTTTTGTATTTTGGTTTGTGTTTCTTCTGTGATAGGAAATATTATGTTGGTCGGATTGGATCTATGTAGTACATGTAGACAATGACTAAGTATTGTTTACGCCACTCTATATTATGGTCCCTGGTTCCTTTGTCATTAGATTAGGTTTTGTGTATCTTCTTCTAACGTGAAGCCTTGGAAGGGTTGGGGTAGAGTAATGCTTTTTCAAACGCGACCCTTGTGAACGGAACAAGTTACAGTGCAAGGAATGCCAGTTATCCTATGCTCGCCAGTCCCGTGACTACGAAGTGCTTGCTGAGGTTAAAGTTTTAATGGAGGGCTCCAGGGCAGCTTTGTTCAGATTCGTAAAAAAAAAACGGATGGATGAGAAGCATTCCTCCTTCGTGTGTGGAATTTAAATTTGTCTTACATGACTAACAGAAAGCAGATGTTTTCAACAGTACCTTTGTTGGCAGCTTCGTGGTTGATAATAATTACATACCATCATTTTCTGGCACTCGTATTATGGGCGACTGTGTGTGCCCTACTTTCGGGCCGGACATGGGGTTTAAAGCTTTGTCTTCCGTAAGATCTAGTCACAGTACTGGGCCCGATGACTATTCCACTTTCTTTTATCGTGAAATTAAATGTGTGATCAATAAACCTCTTTCATTAATCTCTGAGCAGTCAATGGATACTGTTAAGCTTCCAGATGTCTGGAACTCGGCGCACATTTCTCCAATATTTAAGAAGGGAAATTCCTCTGACCCGACAAATTATCGACCCATTGATTTGACTTGTGTATAATCAGCACACATGTTTTCTTACATTACGGAACATGACTTCTATCGGGACGATCAGTTTGGTTTTTTACCCGGGCGATCAACTAGTTTATAACTTCTTTCCATATTGAATGACTAGACCAGTTCACTTGACGAGGGCATTCCCACTCATGTCATCCTCATCGACTTCGCAAAGTCATTTGATTCGGTGGTCCACAGTACATTATCAGCTGATTGTAATACGTTGGTTTTCGGGACAAGGCGATTAACTGACTGACTGATTTGTTGTCTGAACGCTCCCAGTGTGTTCTTATGGGTGATGAGCACTCTGATGACAGGCAAATGTTGAGTGGAGTGCCGCAGGGTAGTGTTCTGGGGTCGCTAATCTTTGTCATTTTTATAAATGATTTAACAGTCAAGTATCCAAACACTATTTTAAACAAATTTGCTGATGATGTGGAGCTGCATGCGCAAGTAGTCGATGCTGCCACCCACAATGTCTCAACTGCCACTACAGAACTAACAGACTGCTCTTCATTGTGGCAGCTGCCTTTAGCACCCAACAAATGTAGTATTTTTATTGTTGGTAAGTCCAATTTTAACTTTGTTTATTCTCTGCTGCCTGGATCGAATTTACCACGCACTGAGATAGTTAAAAACCTTGGCTTATGGTTCACTTCCGATTTGACGGCTGAATTCAATTGCAATTATATTGTAAAAGCAGCCAACCTGCGAGTCGCTTGGATTAAAAACTTATTGACTTGTGGTGATCTATCCACCTTGGTACGTGCATTTAAATTTTACGTTAGGCCGATTCTTGAGTATGTGAGCCCTTGTCTGGTCCCCATACCTGGTCCGGGATATTAACCACATTGAAGCGGTCCAAAAGCGCTTTACAAAATCACTGCTTGGATTTAAATTTAAACCCTACGCAGATCGACTTAAACTTCTAAACTTGGATACTCTTGTGTTACGTCGTCTCAAGGCCGACCTTAATCTGTCTTACTCTTTGTTGCATGGCCATTCAGTTATGATTGTTCAAAATTCTTCGAACTGCACAGGGATTACCGGACACGAGGGCATCTACTTAAACTGGTTGTGGGGTCTTCACACAGAAACTGCCGTAAATATTTTTTTGCTAACCGTGTTGTGAAGGTGTGGAACAGACTTTCTGACGAGTTGGCGATGTTGCCAACCCTGAACTTCTTTAAAGCAAAGTACACATATTGAATGTATCTGAATTTCTGACGGTTACTGAATTCTCGTCCCGTTTTGATCTTTGCTACTTTATTTTTATTCTATCGGATCTTGTATGATGTTAGACTTCTGTCCTGTATGATCATTATTTTGTATTTTTCAAAATATTTTATTGTAGTTTTATCTCTTGTATGTCTTTTAGCTTGGTCAGTTCTCCCCCCCCCAAACCCTTATACCCCATTCTTTAAATATTTGTGCCATTTACCTTCTACTGTTGGCATCCTCCACGTCCCACTATTAGGCTGACTTTTAATGATTGTACTCGATCATTGCCAGACCTGTCGCTTCGCAAGAAAATATTTATTTATTTATTTATCTGTTGGCTATTTTGGGATTCATGACAATGTACATTAGAGCTAAGACTTATGGGGGAAATATTGAAAGACATGAAAGATTACGCATTAGAAATGTTATAGCATGCTATTTAACTAACATATTGAGTAAAGAGTACAATCTGATGGCGTTAACAAAGTTTACTGAGTAAGGCATTGAAACCATATTGATTCAAGTGAACAAATGTCAGCAGACCAGTGCAATGCTCGGTGTTACATATAAAACACCAGTAGTCAATCTAGTCTTAGAAGCAGTTGTTGAATAAACGTTTCATGAAGATTTAAGATGTGCATTTCTTTTATGACCCAGATCTCTAATTGCAGCCAGGGTTGCTCCTTTCAACATGTAAATATGTAAAGAGCGATGTTTTATTATTAATAAAAGTGATGAGTATTATTAATGTTAATGTGTCTTTTAAAGGTGAAGTTGTGTTTAAAAGCTTGTTAGATTAAAATGTATGGTATTACACCAGCGGTTTGGGGATTTATTAATCCTAAAGTATTATGTGTTAAAACACAGCGTACTGTTTTCCTCTGTGTTTAATACATCAGCTTTTAGTTCGTAGTCGTGTGGTTGTAACTTCAACTTTAAGGGAGGGGAGTTGATGCTTAATGATGCGCGACAGCTAGGTCATTATTGCCAACCTCAGTCACAGTGCAATTCCCCGGGTTACTATTGCGCCACTCATTACAGAAATGTTAACTAAACCCACATTTTGATCTAGTAACTATCGTGTAGCTGTACCTCCTGAAAAACTCCAGACAGGAGGAACGATCTTCACCCACTTGACATGCTACGTCCCGTGGACATCGGAAATGGCGACGTACACCATCAAGATGGTGACAGTCAACAAGAACGTGACGAACCATGAGTGGCCAGCGACCTCCATGATATTCAGGAGAGATAAGCCCCACAAAAGGTAGCAATCAGTAAGGTTGGTGTGACCAATATGGTGTGACCTCTTCCCACTGACTGCAGCGACACGCCAAGTCCATTTCTTGGTCATTGCCTTTAATAACCCTAACTTATTGCCATTTTATTTGTCCCACAAGAATTGCCAAGCAGCGAGCAATCTCAGGTGTAGAGCTGGAAGGTCATCCGAGGAAACGAGTTGCAGATCCATATCGAGAGGACCAAAAGGGGCCCTCTCACTGCAACATGAGCATGCTTATTCCCAGCTGTCCCGACATGGCCCGGGACCTAGCAAAAATGCACAGTTTCTGCTGGCCTGGATTCGCTTGTATTCGCTGTGTCAAGGGGTTCCAAGGGTGGTTTGTCGCCAAGGACTCCAAGGCACTCATGAAATCATTACAGGTGGTGAAATGTGTGCTCCGAAGATCAAAGATCCATTGGACAACCAGACCAAGTACCAGAAGCTCTGCCGAAAACGCAGAATAGTCTGATGGAAGGTTAAATATGGGGTAGCTGTTATGCGACTTTACAGATGTGAGGGTGGAATTTGGGCTGACTTAGCTAAAGCTAGCGCACATGCACAGTAGTGTGTTCGTAGTCTTTGTGCAGTCTGGTCCCCAAAAGAGTGGGAACTTTTGGACACTTGGCTGACGTGAAAGGGAGAGGGGTCTGCTATTGTTGTCATTCTTCCATGAGCATAGTGGCAGGAAGCTATGCTGCAGTCACCAGAACTTAAACGCTGAACCAGAAGACTAGTAACATAGAGCTGGGAGGTGTGGGAACTGGTTGCGTTGATGGATCTCTGAATGCAGGGGCTGTAGGTGGTAAGTTACAAATTATTTTGTTTGTGTGTTAACTACATTGGGCAATAGGTACCGTAGCCACCAAGATTTAGATTAGGGGTTTGAATAACATCTCTGTAATGTGTGGTCCAGTAGCAACCCGGACCACTGCACTGTGACTGAGGTTGGCGCTAATGACCAAGCTGTCGACGCGCCATTAAACCCAAATCCCCCCCCCCCGTAGCCACCTCTCTAGTATGCCTGTCAATGACCGTTAATGTAATTGTTCGAGACCCGTACATAAATTATTCTAAATTGCATATGTCTCTGATTTGTTCTCAATATGTTGAGCTGTTTGATTCTACACGACCGATGTTTGAGCTACTAATTTTCCTTATGTAAATACTGATTACCGTTGTAGCTACGATTCTTGCTTCATAGTCAATAAATGCAAGATTATTCTTCAACTTGTAGAATAGGGTGGAGTGAAAAACACTTTTTTTTTATTTCTAATCGGCTAGGTGCGGAAAAGTTGCCTTTCGGCCTCCTTATCACTCTCCCAAAAGCAAAAAATTCTAAAAAAATTTTCAGAGGTGCCCCAAGGGGTCCAAAGTTTGTAAATTCTATGTAAATTTGACGTTTTTCTCTAAATTTTCTGTAAGTCACCACATTTGAATTTAAAATCGGCGATGAGGCCAGAAGATGCCTTATAGCATCAATATTGCACGCAAAAAAAATTGTTGACCTTGCACTATATTAAGAGGTGCCCCAAGGAACCCCAATAATCACCAAAAATGGGAATATTACACAATGTAAAGCAGATGAACTCGCTCATGCCCCATTGCCACAAGACGGCAAAAACACCTACCAACTTATCTTTGGTGTTGCTTCTGCATTTGTGAGTTGAATTTGGGGCTCTGGTTCTGTAGCCCAGTTTACACCAAAATCGAGCACCTACAAACGTGTTGGGCGTCAAATCCTATTGGGAGGTACTGTCTAGTTTTTGTTTGTTTTCCACTATTGTGTCTGATCTACATCACGTTTATAGGTCATTTTTTTTTTTAGATTGAATGCTGGGCCGAACAGAACTGGGAACAGTGAGTGAACAGAAATACAGACTAACAGTAACTAACAACTATGGTGGGAAAAATATCAGTCAAACCCAAACCAAGATAAGTGAGCAAATGTCCTGTTTTTTTGGTGCTCCTGTAAAAATGCGTAAGACAGTGCTGCCAACAGACGCTGACATCATGAAGTATTTTCTCTATATTCGAGGGGAAATGAAGCCAGATAAACCTGTCGCCAAGGATCATACAGTTACGGATGTTGCAGAACGTGTTGCGTGTGGAATGGAGTGTTTATGGTGCAAAGCTTCTATACCAATTATTTCTCATACGTAAATGTATAGTGGAGTAAGTACCTAATTTACTGAAGCCCTACAAGGGTAAGCAAAATGATTTGAGATATTAAGCAAAGCTTCAAGACTTCCTCAAAGAGGCGAAGTCTCAAATGTTTGATAATTCTGCATGCTTCGTGTGTAGACATGTCCTTGTGCCAATGTGAGAAAGCAAACAAAGTGCCTAACGGTGAAAAGGTATTCTTACTCGACCAAGTAGTTCCAAAAATACGATGATTGGCAGAATTGATGCAAATACAACCAAGAAACATCAAGAAAGGGAACACAGAAAAGAAAAAGAACGTTTGGCCAAAGCTACTTCCATCTCTTTTCTCGGACCATCTAATTCTAAAGCCAACTTTTATGAATCTGATATTGGTATGTTGGATGATACTGAGAGCCGCGCGGGGTTTTTCTTTTCTGGGGGGCGCACTGCCGCGACTTCTTTTTGCTCTCCGTGGCAACTTCCTCTCCCCCCTCCCCCTCAAAACTTTCTTCCCCCCAAAATTCTTCCCCTCCTCGCCGCACTAGCAAGCGCCAGAGGAGGGAACCTGAGATGGTTGGGCCTGGTGCCCAGTTACCGGACATTGGTAAGGGTCGGGACCAAGTCCCGAAGTTCTTGGTGGTGACAGGCGAGGGCCGAGATGTTACACAACTCGGTCCTTTCGCTGTCCACAAAGCGCTAAAGGGGATCTGTGGTTCAGATCCGAAGAGTGTCTCTCGGCTCCGTGCTGGGGGATACCTTGTGGAGGTTGTGGACGATGCTCAGGCAAAGAGGCTTTTGAAGGCGAGTGCACTGGGGTTATGCCCGGTGCGTGTGGAGCCGCATCGTACCTTAAATAGCAGTAAGGGGGTCGTGACGTGCTTTGATTTGAGGGGTCTCAGTGATGATGTCATCCTGGACGAACTCAAGTCACAAGGCGTTACGGCCGTTAGGCGTTTGACGCGGAAAGGCGAGAATGGTGCCCAGCCAACTGACACCTTTTTCCTGACCTTTGATTCGCCGGTTGCACCGCAGCACATTACTGCCGGTTACCTGCGGTTGAAGGTCAGATGTTATGTCCCGAACCCAATGCGGTGTTACCGCTGTCAACGCTTTGGTCATACCAGCGGTTCCTGTAAGGCTAAGCCAACCTGTGTTAGCTGTGCTCAGGCAGCCCATGAGGGCACTGATTGTGCTGCCCCGGCGCGCTGCGTCAACTGCGGTGGTCAGCACCAGGCCTCTTCACGGGACTGCCATGTTTATGTTGAGGAACGTCGTGTTCAGGAATTGAAGGTTAAGGACGGGCTTTCCTACTCGGAGGCCCGGAAGAAAGCCAAACTATCGGCGCCGACGCTAACACGTTCTTTTGCCCAGGTGTGTAGTGCGTCATTGCCTGGCCCAGTTAGTGAGTCTGCTGATTTGGCGGATTTGCGCGCTGAGCTCAGGTCTTTGACGAGGACGGTGGGCATGCTTGTTACTTTGTTGACCCAGCAACATCCATCATTGCAGGGTCTTTTGGGTCCTACAGACCCGGTTGCTGCCGTGCCGTCGACTTCTGCCCAGCCTGCACATGCTTCTGCTTCTGCTCCTGTTACTGTTCCTGTTCCTGATGCTCTAACTGTTCCCAGGCAGGTGAAGGCTTCGGCTAAGCCTCCGCCTGCCCGGAGTGCGCCTCAGAAGCCGTCGAAGAAGAAGGCTTCTGCCGGTAAAGCCTCAACTCCGCCTGTGAAGACGTCTCCACCGGGAGAGACGGTGAAACGGTCGTTGAACGGCCAGCTTGCTGAGGGGTCCATTGCGTCCACTCAACATTGTGATACTACTCTGCCCATGGAGCAGGAAGAGATTTCCTGTTCTAATTCTCCGGGACTTTTTCCTCCTTCCGAGGACAACTTTGTTCTGACTCTCACTCCATCTTTTGATTCGGGTGAGGATTCAGATGTTTTCGGATCGCCCAGAGGAGGAGTTGAGGAGGATGGTCTTGTCTTAAGCCCGCCCTAATGCCTGCGCATACCATCGTTCAGTGGAACTGTCAAAGTTATCGGACCCATGCGGAAGAGCTGCGGCTGCTTTTGTCGCATTGGCGACCTCTGTGCTGCTGCCTTCAGGAAACTTGCTTTAAGGCGTCGGATAATCCGGTTGTTAGGGGTTACTCTGTCTACCGTCTGGATGCAGACCCTGTGCCACGTGCACATGGTGGTGTTGCAGTGCTGGTTCAACACTCTCAGCCGCATGCCAGTGTGCCTCTGCACACTAGATTTCAGGCGGTAGCAGTTCGAGTTTCTTTCCAATTGGATATTACTGTCTGTTCGCTTTATTTGCCACCGGATGAGGTCTTTGGGGTTGGTGACCTGGAGGACCTGGTTCGACAGCTTCCTGCCCCGTTCCTCTTGCTGGGCGACTTTAACAGCCACCATGTCCAGTGGGGAGGACCTAATACTGACAACAAGGGAAGG
>JAHWFP010152161.1:0-40587 GCA_023313725.1 Lithobius niger | reverse complement strand
TACTGGCCTAGAAAATTGTAAAATGTGAATGTTAAAATACGAAAATCTTTCCGATTTAGCGACGACACAATTTTTACTTTCGTACTGTTTCAACTACTACACCCAAGGCCAACTGAGATAGTAGATACTGTCTTAGTTGGCCTTGTATTACTACGCCGTGTCTTGCGAAACGATGCATTGGTAACATGTGCGAATGGCGACCTGCGCGTGGCTGTTATAAGGCAGGCGGAATGTAGCTTTAAAATACATGTGTGAAGCGAAACTTGTGATCTCAAAATGAATATACTCAAATCCTTCAGCCCATGGTTGCCGCTGTGATGTCAGGTATAATCCCGTCACAAATCTGAGGGATGCTGTATTTCTTAGAAATACTTTAAAATGTACATCCATGGTTTGGAGTTACTAATTACTTTTAATTCCTTCAATCACATCGTTCCCCCCCCCCCCTTAAAAAAAAAGGACAGCTTATTAGAAGGCCGAAAATGTTAGTCGTTGGGCGTACCACGAACTTGTGATGTGGCCACGCGGACCCCAGCAAATCGAGCAGCAACAGCCTAGTTGTCAGAGTCCTCGTCTGCAAGCCAAGTGAATGGCAGATCGAATCCAACGAATGACACAGGAACAAAATCACCAGGATTAATTCTTAATTCGTACATCTCGACAAATAGACCAAAAAAAAAAAATAAAAAAAAATCAAGCCTGAAAGCTGCGAAACTTTAAGGCGCAAGTATCACAACTGGATCGCATGAAATCGTGAATCTCGCACCATCCAGATCCCAAGAAAATGACGATTTTCAATTTTTCGTATTGTTCTAAATTACGTGCCTCGCTCGGGCTGTCGCGCTCGCTGCGGCTAATTACATAACATCGGAAACCCGCACGCAAAAACTTGTCCGGGTAACCGAAACCTTGCCAGCCAGAAACGTGATCAGTAAGAGATCCGAACGACGCCTCGTATCTGAAGGTCCGTGTAAAAAAAAGTTTGCGTCCCGAAAAACGCATTTGCCATAAATATATGGTTCTAGGTTTTATGCCGGCATTTATTGCGCAACGTTCAATCAATTTGTTAATTAAAAACAGCATGCCACCTGATTTGAATACTATAGTACAATAAAGAAGCTGTAATAAAACTCCGGGTACCGCTGCTGAACCACATAATCGTCTGCATAAATTTAAAATGGATTGCTCCTTCACGATGCTTCCACTGCGTTTGTCATTCCAGAAGGTGGGATGGTTACAGAAACCCCAAATCAAGATGAAGATGAGGTCTACGTGGATGACGTCACTCCGGTTGCAACCGTAGCTATAGGGCAGTGACACGACGTAGTATTATCGTATATAAGTCTATACTGGAGCTTAATGGGTTAGCTGCAAGGGGCACTGCAGAGAGAAACAGAAGAGCGTCCTACTGAAGCCGATGCTGTGAAGAGTGATTTCTTAGACCTAAAACGCGCGATTTTTGTTGTTGGAGAAAACAACGTTATTTTAAGCCTAAGAAATCCGCTTTTCCGTTGTTTTTCCCTCCTTTTTCATGTAGTGCACCTTGTAGTTATGCCCTCCAAAACCCATACTGGTGCCAATATGGCGGCAAATGTCACTGCTCTATAGGGCAGTAACACGACGTAGTATTATTGTGTATAACTCTATGGTAGAGCCAGTAACTGGGTTAGCTGCAAGGAGCACTGGAGGGAGAAAGGAAGATCGTCTTATTGAAGCCAATGCTATTAGACTGGATTTCTGCAGCCTATAACGCGCGATTTTTGTTGTTGGAGAAAACAACGTTATTTTAAGCCTAAGAAATCCGCTCTTCCGTTGTTTTTCCCTCCATTTTTATGTAGTGCACCTTGTAGTTATGCCCTCCAAAACCCATACTGGTGCCAAGCTGGTGCCAATATGGCGGCAAATGTCACTGCTCTATACGGCAGTGACACGACGTTGTATTATTGTGTATAACTCTATGGTGGAGCCAGTAACTGGGTTAGCTGCAAGGAGCACTGGAGGGAGAAAGGAAGATCGTCTTATTGGAGCCAATGGTATTAGACTGGATTTCTTAAGCCTATAACGCGCGATTTTTGTTGTTGGGGAAAACAACGTTCTTTTAAGCCTAAGAAAATCCGCTCTCAAAGCACTGTCTTGACTGGAAGTGCCGTTTTTTTCGTTACATTTTAATCTAGTGCACCTTGTAGCTATGCCCTCCAAATGTTGTCTTGTAGCCAACATGACGTCACATGACGCTGCTCTATACTGATGCCAGTGGTAGCCAATTTTGCGTAGCCAACTTTTTTTCAAAATATTGTTTGTGTCGACAACCCAGTGTTGTGTATTGTTGTAAGCCAAAAAAGTGAGAGTCGAAGTACAAGAGTTGGACTTGCGAAACAAAACCACAAATCGAAAAGAAGGAAATTATACCCACCAAACTAAACACTGGACCAACACCGCGAAAAAAAAAAAAACACCCTGGCGCGATACAAGACCCCGGGCGAAGCCGGGTACGACTGCTAGTAAGAAGATAAATAATCCTGTCAGGGACGGATTTAGGATTTTGCCACCCAGGGGCTACACACATTTTGTCGCCTCCATTCCGCCGATCCTCCCCCCCAAAAAAATGTTTGAGAAATTTGTTCATCAAGCGCGTATAGACTCATCGTAAAACAAATTAAACTTTCGTTCAGCATGGCCTTTTTTAATGAAATGGCAACCGGTGAGTATTCACGTGAAGCCACCCCCCCAGTTAGGGGGATTAGGGAAGAAGCTCCCCCAGTGGGCAAGCTGAACGGTTTTAAGACAGTTTAGTGGAGTTTGTGACTGCTGGAGAGCATGTTTTTTGTTTTTTTTTTTATATCGCAGTTGTTTTTTATTAGTTGACGTTGAGGGTCAATCTCAAATTTAAGTTTGTGGAATAACGAAGACGGAAATGTTTGGCTCGTGGAATAACTAAGAGTAAAGAGTTTAATGTTTTTCAATATCAGTATTGTTTTTTTTTTTTACAAGATTTGCTACCCTGGGCTATAGCCCCCCCCCCCCCCCCCCCCCCCCGAGCTTCCCTGTTAAGTCCACACCCCTGAATCCTGTCATAGCATCTGGGAATTTTTGCCGTTCCTTCGGAAAGTTTTGTGGAGCAGTCAATTGTTCTACGCTGACTTGTCATACATTGTGACACATTGGTGGCACATTGTTGGAACATTTCCAGTACATCCAAATCAGGCGTCTGACCGATAAGAAAAGAAGAAATTGGACTGAAAAGATAGGGTGGGGTAGAAAAAGGGAATCGAGGGGGGAGGGGTAAATGACAAAGGACGGAATGCAGTGAATATTGTCGGGGGGGGGGGGGGAGGGCGTCGGACGAACGTCTAACTGGAAAATCGTCTAATGGGATAATTGTCTAATATCTGCGTAAATAAAATATCTGGAAAATCGTCTAAACGGAATATCGTTTAATGGAAAATCATTTAAACGGAATATCGTATAATGGATAATCGTATAATGGATAAACGCCTAACTGCGGTTTCTGATGTTATATGTATAGCCGCAGCGAGCGCGGTAGCGCGAGCGAAGCAAGGAAATTAGACGATTTTCCATTATACGAATTTCCTGTTAGACGATTTCCCATTATACGAATTTCCTGTTAGATGATATTCCGTTATACTGTTTTCCGTTATACATTCTTCCAATTATGCGATTTTCCAGTTAGACGATTATCCCTCGCCCCAATATTGTCTCTTACGGCAAGCATTTCTTCTGAAATTTGAAAATAGCTCATTCTGGCAAATAGGTCATGGCTAGTCCGTAAATCAAGACACTTTGATGTTGTGCGGAATATTTCCGATTTCCGTAACTAAGGACGACAAAATTAAAAATACCAATTAATTTTAATTTAAGTCAAGCCCTAAATAGTGCACACGGAACTGCAAATTGTGTAACTTTTCTAAGCTAATCCTGCTTCGTTATTGAGCATTAGAAACAGTGGATGCACTATTACGACAATAAAATCAGAAACAAAATTCAAACGGGTGAAAGAAACCGCCAAGTTTTAGCCAATCAAAGTAGTGATATCAACATAAAATTGGCTGCTACCAAGTTTTCGACATGGCGTACCAAAGAACCAACAACCAATAACCGCCAAGCTAATCCGACCGATTATTCCTTCAGACGTTAGACGAAAAACTTGATCATTGCTGCTTTCGGCAACAATGGTCAAGTTTTTTTATTTAACCTTTGAACTAATACTCGGTGGGATATTAGTTAGGCGATTATTCGTTGACTGTGGTGATATCACTACTTTCTTAGGTAAACACTTTTTGGTCAATGGAAAAAACAAACAGGACGGACAGCCTGCATTCATTTCAAAGGGTTTCAGTGGGTTTATTTATTTATTTAATGAGAAAACAAACAAAGCACAACAATTGCTCAAGATGAAAGTTAAAACTTATCAAAGATTAAATTGTTGCACATTTCCATTGTTGTGCTTAAACTTGAGTAATTGACCAGGAGTGGTTAACGCTCGTTAAACCCTCTGAACCCTCTGAGTAATTGTTTCGATTGATTATTGGTGGGTGGGTCTGCGTCCTTGATCACCGAAGTTAAGCAGCCTTGATGATACTGATTGATCCTTGGGTGGGTGACCAGTGACCAGGCGGGAATCCAGGTATCGCAGACGTAGGGCCACAGGCCTTCGTTGATGACCGGAAGTGGTTAACTCTCGCTAAAACCCTCTGAACCTTATTTGAGTAATTATGGGGCAGATTGGCCTGTGGCCTCAAATAAATAAAGTAATTATGGTGCTTTTCTTGTTTTCCATTGATGTGGAGCGTATACTGTATTTTATTGGCCTAAGCAGTCCACTGCTTGTAATGATTGATAACGAAGCGGGATTAATTTCGAAACGTTGCTTAATTTGTAATTTGTGTACTTTTTAGGGCTTGACTTAAAGTAATTCTATCTTACCCTGTTTCTCACTTAACGCCAACTTGTAACACACAGTTGTACTACAAAATGAGCTATTTTGATTAGTTTGTTAAATTGTGTAAAATTCTGTGGAAAACGCATTTCACTCTTTGCTTTTTGTATTTTAGAGAGTCAATACAAGGACAATAAAATTAGAATACGCTAAAAACAATATACGTAATATTGTGTAGGCCTATTATATTGTAATGCTTGTAATAAGTAGGTGATTGAACGGTGTTAGATGACAATTTTCTGCAATTGCATGAAGTAGGTGAGGTAGTTGATAACTGGAAAATTAGTCCTCACAAAGTGTCAAGCAGACTCTGCCGGTCACAGTAATATGAGAGATTACCAGTCCCTTTCAGCAGCTAAGAGATGTATTCTGGTCTGTTCCCGCGATTCTCCGGATTGGATGTTTCCCAATATGAATTTCATGGTTATCCTCTTATTTAGGCCGCTTCCTATTTCTGAAAAGTCGACTAAGATTCAAAATGGAACTGGTGCTTCTAATTTGTCGTTAGTTGGCAGGGACAACTTAACGTGGAAGGGGTGGGGGGGAGGGGGTTGGTGTTGCCTGGGACGGAAGGCTAAACGTTATGGCCGGGCTGTAAATCAGATTTGCCAACGTATTAAATATGCCGGCTTGTTAAATTTGCCGACTGTACAAGTGTACATTGTCTTCTGCGTTTGAATTTTCTCTTGTACCTGTCGTTCTGATAATACAGTTTGGGAGGGGCTGTCGCTATGGCAACTCACGATAGAGTTGTACACGAGTCGGCAAGGTAGAAACCAAGCTTCAGTAGTGATGCACTTGCAATGGGAAATTTTTTCTTTTGCTTTTTGTAGTTCGCCCCACCGACGACTGGGGGTGCATTTTTCCGACTGACTATTTGCATTTACACCCCCCCCCCCCCAACCACCCCAAAAAATTTCGACCACGACGCAGTTTAAGATTCAGATTGATTGGGAAGGGGGACATTTTTTTGTTCCTATAGAGCAGTGACATTTGACACCATATTGGCACCAGATTGGCACCAGTATGGGTTTTGGAGGGCATAACTACAAGATGCACTACATAAAAATGGAGGGAAAAACAACGGAAGATCGGATTTCTTAGGCTTAAAATAACGTTGTTTTCTCCAAAAACAAAAATCGCTCCTTTTAGGTCTAAGAAATCACTCTTCACAGCATCGGCTTCAGTATGACGCCCTTCTGTTTCTCTCTGCAGTGCCCCTTGCAGCTAACCCATTAAGGCTCCAGCATAGAGTTACATACAATAATACTACGTCGTGTCACTGCTCTATAAAGTCTTAGCGACTCTAAATTACGCTAGGTCGGCAGGTAAGTCCTGGGTATGAGCCCCAGGTGAGGCAGCAGTCTTTTCTAAATTTACAGCGTATGTTGTATCCTCACAAGGCCAGTCTTTAATGCAGACTGTTTATTTCAATAACCCTTTAACTTGTGATTTTATTCTTTATTCACGTAATGTTATTTTAAGGCCGTACCCGTATACTTGTATGGCGCATGTAACAAGTAAATTCGTGCAGCATTAGGGGGGGGGGGGGGGGGGGCCCATTGTCCCATCATCCCCTTCCCCCCCTCCTTTCCCCCCGACGTAGATCTGCCACTGAAATCCACACAAATCTATTTAGTGATAAACTTAATTTGAACTGTGTAATTAATTTGTTTTCGACTGGTAAAAACAAATTATTTGATTTTGCCGACCGTTTTGCCGCCTCCAAACCATTGCAGCGTTGGGGGGGGGGGGCCCCCCCCGCCATCCCCAACACACAAAATGTTCCTGGGTGTCTGCACTGCAACGTTTGGTCAGTCTCCAAACATTGGTCAGGAGGATCAAACAATAGGCGATTACGATGTTAGGTTGGCAAACCCTGTTTTATTAATTAGTGTATTGTTAGCGCTTTGCATTGTTTATGTTTTTTTTTTTAACACTGATGATGGAGGCGAATACGCAGTCAAGTTATAGTTTCTGCACAGACGTATTTCCATGCGGAGAGTATAAATTTATATCTGAAAAGGGCCAGATGACCCAATTGTTTCATTTAAGTGTTCGGTGTCATCTCGAATCATCCATCACGTTGAAAGCTAAGAACGTGTGTATAATAATGTTCAGTTTCCTGAAACCAGATGCTGTTTTCCATCCATTCAACCGGAGGTAATACCCATCAACATGCTGTCTCCAGCTACGCCGGCCTATCATAAAAGCTGCCTATTTCCTCGCACTTGGCAGTCTGCCTATCTCGGCTGATAACAAACGCTCAGCAGGTCTGTGGCCATGACTCAAGTTCCATTTTATCAGGCCTACGAGTTCCCGCTAAGGCGTATTTATTTGAAGGATGCTTTAAAACGGAAAGGTGGCAGTGTTGTGATGTAAATTTGAGCGGTGCAGTTGGATTAATACGTCACCTAAGGACGCATACACTATAGTTGCGGATGAATGTGTGAGTACTTTATAACCGAGTTTAGAGATTGTGATAACGTGGCTTCCGTTTGCTAGTAGGCTACAGAAGAAATAGGGCTACCGGATCTTTACGTAGACCTAAATGTCAGACGTGATAGCTAAGCCTAACTTTTGTAAACAGTACGGATTGGCGTACATTTTCAGCTAAGGATGCGTGCATGAATACAGCTGAACGATTTATTACGGCGGGGTGTCGAGTTTTTATGTGTTGATTGTGTTTGATATAAGTGCTGTGGAAGAAGGAGGTTAAACGAATGTCTTGCACAAGCTCGTGTAAGGCGTGACAGTTAGGCCTAACGATTCCAAACGTTGCTATTATTTCGTTGCCTCAGTTAGCGAGTGTGTTTTTACATGCGACTTGTACATTAAGAGGTAACGTTTACACCCCTAAGCCTAACGATTAGGCTTAATATTCACAACAATAATTAGGCCTAACAGAAAAAAATGGGTGGTTGGTTAACGAAGAATTCTCGGAACACGGGAAAGGCTGTGGAGTGCTCCATATGTTATGACACATTGGCCGCTGACCATGCGGGCATCCAGTGCGTTCAAGGTCACCATCTCTGTTTGGAGCTCTGTTCCAAGCGGTTTGTGGAGACAGTGTTAGAAGAGCCAGCTGTCCGGATTCCAGTGAAATGTCCTTGTTGCAACGTCATGTTGACTGACGATGTGCTACTGAAAGTGATGAGGTCAGACCAGTACGATAAATACCAGTTTTATTACCTCCATTTGACTGCAAACAAAACTACATACAACGGGGAGGTTTTCTGCATGTGTCCCTTTTGCCAGTATTTTGAATACAGAGTCGCGGAAGAAGAGGAAATTGTTTTCATACGCTGCAAGGAGCCAAACTGTGCCAGAGTTAGTTGCTTTATTTGCAAGCTCGGAGTCGATCCCGACGACGAAAGGAGCATGGATTTTCACCTGAAGTGTTCATCGCTAAGGGCACTGAAGTGCGAAGTTGAACAAATTTTGTCGTTGGGGAACGCGGTGCCATGTCCACAGTGCGGATTACGGGGCATGAAGGACGATCAGTGTTCACACATATGCTGTCCCGGCTGTAGGACACACTGGTGCTACGCCTGTGGGAAAGTCCTTGCCGTCGCTGGAGTTCCGGTTGGTCAGAACGTCTACCGACATTTCTCGGAGTGGCAAAGCAATGTCAACAACTGCCCGACCTACCTGCAGAGTATCAGCAGGATCAACAAAGCTTTCCCCAACGATGCCCGTGGAGCTTTGCAAAAGTTTCATCAGAATCGGACCCTGATTTTGCTTAAGGGATTTGTGGACAAGATTGGAACAGGAACGTTTGCGGATTTGTGCCAACAATTTGAGGCTGTGCAAAACTGTGGATTTACGCTTCAAGAAATTCAACGAGCGCCCAGTCACGTGTTTCGTCCCAAGAGGAAGACTGTTTGTGTTATACAATAGGATAATAATCTAATGTTTACATCACATCAGGCTTTTATTAGATTGACATAGACTTTAGATGGAAATGTTAACACGTGTAGCTGGTACTTGAAGTTGTGCAGGATTGTGGGTATATTCATCAGCATCTAGAGTCAACATTATGGATGCTGTGCGGTAGCTAATTTGTCTTTATCAGTTCTTTTTGCATTGTACAAAAGAGCTGGAACCCTCTTACCTGTTCATTCACTTTTGTTTCACTGATGAAACGATTACACTAACCTGACTATAGACTAGGCCTATGGAGAAGCCGACGAGTACTTAACCCTATCTTCTTAAACATCTCTGACACGCTATGTGCAGAGAGAACATTTTTTGTTCGCTTGGCTCTTTAACTACTTTCAGCGTATTGCAATACATTTTTTTTTGTTCACTTGTTTTCGGCAGCGTACTGTAAGCCTGATACAAACCTACTTAAGGCTACTTTCGGTTGTTACGAATTTCTTGTTATATTAAGTCGTGTGCAATCCAACATTTATGAATATTGGCATTAAGTGGAAGAATTGTTTTGGAGAGTTTAAGTCCACAGAACCCTTCTCTATTAATACATTAGGGCAAACATTTTAATTCACAGATCGCTTGTGGAGGGTGCCACCAGTTCTAAAACCGAAATTGGAAGTTGGTTTGAAATTTAGCGGTTGGCTTTTAGGTTTAGAACTAACCGTCCAGTCAGACGAAAGCCAGTCCGACCGTACAGACAGGCACACGACATACTAAAACGATGGTGGCTCCCTCCACTAGTATGTAACTACACTACTAATCTTGCCCCTGAGGTGAGTCGCAAATTACGAGGGACAATAACTCACCCAATCAATCTATGCACTCATGGTTTTAGCCACGCGTTGCTGGATTAAAATAACCTCTGACCAAAGTCTCTAAAAGGCCAGTATCAGGAACGCCTGAAATTGAAGCTAAAATCAAGCGTTGAGGAACTCTGTCATGTGGCGCCGTCTTGATGCCAAGCGGCGAATTTGCAAACGGACGAACATTTGGAGTCACCATCTGTCAGTTGATGGCGCCACCTGCCAAAGCTGCTCAGTCCTAGTTGAGTTTCATTTTTCGGAGTATTGTGGAAGGCTGATAACGCCTTTACTTTGCAAGATTTTGTTGTGACACGTAAGTAAAGCTGCAGAAATAACTCTTATACAATGCTATGAACTAAGCCGGCGTTTTAGACTAATGTAGTTCTGTTTAATTTGTTAAAAATTAAAGAAAGTGAATTAAAACTCGATAAAGAAAACCAAACCGTATACACGACGACTCTTGGTCTCTTTGAACCCTCCACGTAAAAAAACGAGGACAAGCTGTTTGAGTCTTATCCAGGGTTGGGTGGCAAAACACAGTTTTTACTGTTTTTTTTTCCAGTTGTTAAAACTAGCAAAAAACAGCAAGCCGCTTCATAACGCGTATTTTCACAGTAAAAGATATTCTTCCCACAATATCTATGCGAACAGTCAGTTGCATAAATTTGCATAGATTTTGTGAGTAGAATATCGTTTACTGTGAATATGGATTTTCAAAGTAAACGATGTGACGTTTTCAAGGGGAGCTTTTATAATTTGCCAATATTTGACTATTGCAGGGCACACTTTTTGTTTTATTCGACTTCAAGTTGATTTTTTGCCATATTTTTGGCCAAAGGGGCAAAAACGTTGCAAAAACAGTTTTTGCAAGAATGGTAAAAACTATGGTAAAAACCGGTTTTAACCACTTGGAGGCCAAAACCAGCCATTCCTGGCCTTATCCAACTTTATAGAGCTATTGTATTTGGGTGTTCAATTTTCTCTTGGCATAACGTAGTGTAGTATTATAGTACACACTCAAAAATTCATCGTAGCGGTAAATATCTGTTTGTAACTATTCATAGAAGAATTATTTTATTATTTCCTGGTTGCATTAAGTCTTAGGTTCTCTCTTTTTTCTTTTATTTTGTAAAGAAATATAAAAAACGACCAGCTTGAAATTAACTGGTTGAATTGCGACCAGTGACCCAATCTGGTGATAGAAAATTGAATTCACGAGTGGGATTAGAAAATAGTACCGACAATACAGATTTTGCGCCATTGTTAACTTCCTTATGCTAGTGGCGCACTATGCTGACATAAATAAGTCGTAGACGGAAATCCGTGTTTAAATGCATAAAATGCTATTCGTGCAGCAGATTTCAATTGTTTGTCTTGCGTTTGTGTTCAAATGGCCATAGAATTTAAAGGTACATTCCTCCCAACGCCATTTTTCTCGATCCTCCACATTAAGTTCGGCCCCAAAGTTCTATTTACTTACCGTTACGATCAATCCCTTGCTAAAAATTCGTTTTAAAATGTGGCGTCTAGGAGATTTACTGTTGAATATAGAGCAGTGACATTTGTCGCGATATTGGCACCAGTATGGGTTTTGGAGGGCATAACTACAAGGTGCACTACATAAAAATGGAGGGAAAAACAACGGAAGAGCGGATTTCTAGGCTTAAAATAACGTTGTTTTCTCCAACAACAAAAATCGCGCGTTTTAGGTCTAAGAAATCACTCTTCACAGCATCGGATTCAGTATGACGCCCTTCTGTTTCTCTCTGTAGTTCCCCTTGCAGCTAACCCATTAAGGCTCCAGCATAGAGTTATATACAATAATACTACATCGTGTCACTGCTCTATTGGGAAGTAATTTAATAGTTTCCAGCGATTACATGATCTTTTGTGTGCTTACAATAACCACGACGTTTCATCTCTGTGTGTGCATGTACTAATTTTTAATCGTTTTGCTAATAATTACAACGAGATCAAAAATCTAAGATAATGCGGTAAAAATTAAAATTATTTGTGGCAATAGATCGCCGAAGAAAAAAATTTATTTTACTAGCCTAAAATATTATAAAGTGTGATGTTAAAAATACGAAAATCTTTCCTGTTTGCAACGACACAATTTTTGCGTTCATGTTGGTTCGTCTACTACGCCCAAGGCCAACGGTGGTGCTACTATCTCAGTTGGCCTTGTATTAGTACGCTGAGTTTTGCGAAACGGTGCAATGGTAAACATGCACGCATGGCGATCTTTGCGTGTCTGTTATAAGGAAGGCGGAATGTACCTTTAAATGCAGAAGGCTGCAGGCTAGTTTATTTTTTCTCTAAGTCCTTTGTTTGCCTCGTTATGCTAACGGAGCAGCGGAAAAACTACTGGCTTGCAGAATTGTCGAGAGGCGTAAGTGACTTAGAATTTGGGAAATACTTCTTTATTTGGATCCGGCCCCCCCCCCCCCCCCAAAAAAAAAAATAACCACGGAAAGAATACTACCAGAAAAAATTCCGCTTGGCAATACCATCCCGAAAAAATGCCCCCAAAACCTGGTTTATATAAAAAAAAATTTAAACATGTGAATTAACGTGTACGCTGAAAACTATATTTAAACACCCAGTGTCTCTTCCACACCTAAGGTCAAATGATGAAAGACCGAGTTAGTCTAAAAAAGTCTTAGTTTATAATTAAGATAAAAATAACTTGAAATGAACTACGAATAAATTTAACCATTATTTTGTGAAATTAATTATCTAACCAGTTTGTCACCTGCGTGTTCGAATTTTGTCACCTAATTGTCCAATTGTTTCGGAATTAATGGTTTTGTGGTTTTGTTACCACGTAGGGGTTTATGTAAAAAAAAGCATTCAATACCCTCGTGTATTTCCCCTCCTAAATTTATTTTTTACTTTTTTTTTATTTTTGCTTTCATACGAACGGACGAAAATACGGGCAAATATGAACGAAAAAACATTAAGGGTCGCCGAAGTCTGAAAAAAAAGTTGGGCACGGTCGGGTCACAGGAACCAAAGGTATTTTTAGGCCTTACATCAATTTTAAGTTTCAAGGGTAAGGTATAACACAATCAAAAAAATATCTGTGGAGTTCGAGCTTTACTTTCCGTTGACTTCGCATACGAGGATGTTTGTGTAATGTTTTGTTTTTTAATGTAATGTGATGTTTTTATTTTATTTTTTTTACCAGGGTATTTTTTCCTGGGGGTATATTTTCCTGCTTCCATTGGAATCCACAATTTTAATGCTGCAAACCAGCGGGTTGCTTGGTTATGGAAATTGTTCACTTCCGGGGATGTGGACACGCTGGATTTAGCTTATAAAGTATATGCAAGTCCAGTTTGATCCCCTCACCTCTCAGATGACATTAACTAATCGACTTTCTTGAGGCAATAAAGCGTCACTTTGCCAAATCGTAACGTGGTTTGAATAAGGCTCTGAAGGAGTCCAGTTTACTTCCCGACAGTCGAAATCCGACAATAAAATCTCGATATGTCAAAATCCTCGCGGCTCAAAAGCCCGACATTCAAAATTTCGATGGGTTAAAATCCAGACGGTCTAATTACCGATAAAAAAAAATCTGATAAAAAATTTCAAATCGTCGGGATTTCGACTGTCGGGATTCTGACTGTTGGGATTTCGAAGTACCAGAGCCCAAAATCGGCACGAAGACTGTTGGAGGGATGGACATTCCTCCTTGCAAATAAGCCCTTGGATGACTAGGTTTGGAATTGGAATTTTCCTGTCCACGCAGCGTTCTATTTTCCATCTTTGTCAGCTAGGAAAAGAAAATTCCTGAAGTTAGGGGTACTTGCCTCCCAAGATGGTTTACCTGTATAACACGGTTTTGCAACGTTAGCTCAAACCTACGAAAATGTTGCAAATGTTGCATCTTCCTGTTTTTTTTTTGCCAGGCACGAGATGGATTTGCTACGTTCACTCAAAGGTATGTAATTGTTGCTAAAGCTATTTACGCTCAGGATGCCCAAAAACAAGGGGAGGCGTTGTCCTTTTAACACTAAAAGTTGGTTTCGCTGAGAATTACCCTGACAGAAATTTGCTTATTTGATAGTGTACTAAATTCGTCCAATCATAACCGAATTACAGTGATAATGACGCAGTAGCTTTCAAAAACTACTGCGTGATTATCACTGTAAGTCGATGTTCATTGGCTAATTTAAAACTAAATCAGTTAGGCAATATCCTGCAGCTTTCATTGGTCGACGCAGCGTAATGGTAAACCGTGCAAAACATGGCGAGCGCTTTCTGAAGTTGATACGCTTTCGGCAGTCACTCGCTTCAAACGTTAAACAGTTGACATGTTACGATACGTTTGTTGAATTCCTTTCAAATAAAAATATGTATTCTCCTACCAGAAACAGTTCGGAAGGCTTTTCTTTAGAAATACGTACTGTGTCGTTCGTTTGCGTAACCTAGCAACGCCTGCAGTCACACGTAGAAGCCGATAGCGAAGCCGCTAAGCGCCGGTGCACACGTGCGTTTTTTAGACGCACGTCGACACTGCGGTGACGCAGCCAATCAATGCACACGTGCGTTTTATTAACGCGCGTTGCCGCTGCGGTGACGTATGTGCGCGTTCGGTTCACTAACCTCGTGTACAAAAAAATTATAGTTTGAAACCAATGAGACGATATTGCTTTTTTCGATGAGTCTTCAATCATTTCTGCAGTAACATTTCATATTTCAGGATAGTTAGTTCTTTATACTCCCCCAATGAACAACTCCACGTCTATTTCTTCGAAATTGGACGCCATTTTCGGTAACGCTTTTGCGGTAAACGACGGGTGTGTGCACCGGTCAAGTCACCCAAAGTACTCAGAGACGCAATTGCGTTTTTTTAACGCTCCGGTACAGCTGCGTTGACGGGGGAAATTGGGGTGCAAAACGACCGCACGAGCGGCGGCGGTAACGCAACGTCGACGCAGGTACGTGTGCAGTACCCAACAGATGTCACGTAAACCAAACCGTAAATGCGGTACCGCAGCGTCGCCGCGCGTCCAAAAAAACGCACGTGTGCAACGGCGCTAACTCGCCTGCGTCGGTAGGCCTAACGTAAACGTCACCTAGCAACAAATTCTGAGCACTGTTTTTAAAATTTATTACCCCCCACAACCTCCCGTTTTTATTTTTTTTTTTTTTTTTTTTTTTATACTTACTTACGGTGTACGGATAGCTGCGAACGCTGGGGCGTCAGATTCGATAGGCGTCCTGGTCCCAGTGTACATCTCTGGCTTCGTACAGACCCGGGTTCGATCCTGGCGATGGGAAGTGTATATGTACGGGTTTTTCTCCGGTTGTTTCCCGCCCGTTGCACGAGGATTTCCTCCGGGTACTCCGGTTTCCTCCTTCATGCGGCAAAAAACAACTGTTATAATGGTGGTACTTCTTCCACTTAACATCTGCCGCCGGGGAATTTGGGTGGGTGGATGCCTCGAGCATCGTCTCTATATATTATTATTATTATTATATTATATTATTATTATTATATTATATTATTATTATTATTTACTCTTGCAATTATAGAAAAAGTAAAATTATGTACTACATTTATTAATCTATTATTACGGAATTGTTTAAAGTAAAAATGTATGGAGGTGTGCTCCAATGAGATATTCTTCAGTGGCACCGAATATCAATTTTATTCCTGGTGGTCGTGGGGCAAATCGGCGCGCCGATATTCAGAGGGCAGCAACAACTTTTATAAATTTTTCAATTCTGCATATGTGCTGAATAATGAAAAATGACGAGAAATTCTCTAACTAAATACCCCATGAGCTACCGGAAATTATCATTTTTTTTTCAACACTCGTGTTTTGGGCCATTAAACTCACTCGTGCTATTTATTGGCAGATAATTAATGTCTGCCTAAATAGCACTCGTGAGTTTACGGGGGGCAAAACACTCGGGTTGAAAAAAATTATCGATAATTTCCTTAGCTCTTGGGATATTACGTATGATAATTCACTTGCAAGGCCGAATTCCAGTTCCTCACTTTCTCTTTTTAACTTCCTTTTAACAATCGAAGTCAGTGTCAAGGATGATCTTCCGACCGCTACGCGATTTAACAAATCCTGCTGATGACGCTCTACCACAAGGTCGAATTCTTAAAAGTCCCCTTTCAACAGCAAACTGGATTTTTAGCCAGTTATTAACTGCAGCATAAATTCTAATAAACGAACTCTCTGATAATTCGAAGTGTGCTTCTAATTAACGCCCGTGTTAATCTGAATAAATCTCCACCTTAAATAATTATACCAACAAATATTAATTCGCAGGTCTTTATTTCCACACAATTTAGTTTATTTCGCAGTCAACCGTTTTTAATTCTTCACTTCGATTTTATTAGAACCAACGTGATACTTTGCTCATACGACATGAACGTTAATATTGTTTTATTTTTAATTTAATTTCAAAACGTGCACTACGACTGCGCTCTCTGCGCATGTTCTAGAGTGGACTAAATAATTTGTAGCTATGAATGGGAAGTTAATAAAGTTATCAATGGGAAGTTATCAATCTTATCACTGAGGACGTTTTGTAAGATATTACAGTCAACGTTTCCTGGAATGGAAGTCGCTAATTCCTTTGTAATTGTGCTGAAAAAAAAACTGCTTACGTTGTGAAAGAAAGAACTCGAGACTGTTTTTGTGTAGTACAAATACCGGCTTTTTGTATCTTGGTTTCGTGGCTTTTTTTTGCTTTCGTCTACTTTTATTCTACTTTGGCCACTACTATATAAAAATGTGTAAAAGAAAAACGAAAGTGGACGAAAAAAAAACGGACGAAACCAATGTTAAAAATCAGTAAGTAACAAGCTTCGGAAGAAAACAATTTTTTTTTTTTTTTGGAAAACAAGGTCCTTGAATGTTGGCGTTGAGAGTCCTGCATCGAAAGCGCTTTAATTTTATTTGCTCAGTGCTGTGCCTGTACGAACTGTGATTGTAACAAAAGGTTTTTTTTTAAATCTTGAAATTGCGCAAAATACTATATCCAAGATATTCGATTTTTTTTCCCCTTATCAAATGTGTTTAAAGAGAAGGTGTTCGTGCAACATTCAGGTAAAACAAAGTTTCCTAAATTGACCTTGAGGCAGCACGAATGACACGTACCTCTTCAACAACGATGTGCGAAATACAGTATCAGATTTAGATCATTAATCCAGTCTACTTAAATTACCGGGAGAGGAATGTCATTAATGGTTTGTCTTTGTCAATATACTATCCACCCAAAACCAAAACTGGTAAGAGAAGCCGCCAAGTTTCAAAAAAGGGTCGGCCTTTCAAAGTAGTGATATCATTCAACCAGGGAAAGGCCGCCAAGGTTAATCCTATTAGACATGTTAATCGCACCTAATAATAGTTCGAAAGTTAAATGAAAACTAGAACATTGCTACTGGCGGTAGCAATTTTCAAGTTCAATTAACGCCCAAAGTATTATTAGGTACGATTAACTTAGCTAACAGGATTAACCTTGGCGGTCTTTCCCTGGTTGAATAGTATCACTACTTTGAAAGGCCGACCCTTTTTTGAAACTTGGCGGTTTCTCTTATACCAGTTTTGGTTTTGGGTGGATATCACAGCTTTCATAGGACAGGGAACGAATAAAGGATCGTGAACGAACGAAGGTTTAATCGTCCCCTCTACCTTTTCTGTCTGGAAGAATTTTATGTCTATAAATTTGCTCATTCATAATTTTCACATTTACCGTGGTCCAATTAGCCGTTACGTCAACGAAATTGACACGGTTTGACGCTGATTTTCGTTCGCTTCGTTCACTCAATCAGCGTATTCCTCCTCACTTGGCCGTACCTCGGTTAACGTTAATCATTCAATCACTTAGTTACCATGGTGTTCACGCACACATAATTGTCCCTTTTATCGACGTGGGGCAGATAATTTAGTTTGGATTCGTATACCGTAACAAAAAACCGACCAAACCGTTGCAATAAAAGACACTCCGTCTCTTAGTGAACCACCGATTTGCAACAACAATGAATTATGACATTTAGGTGCTGAAACGATAAGCGTGTAACACTTAAGCATGTTATAATCTACTGTTGGATGACAATACAAACAATGGTTACAACAATAATTTTACACTTACGAGCCACTTCAGGGCCACGTGTTTCTAGCTGCAACCCCCATTTTAGAAAAAGGCTCTTCCTCATATGACGCTTTACTTGTCTGCCGAAATTTAGATCTGACAACTTTCCTTAATCATCTGTAGACGTGTCGTTATACCCTATGAGAATTAACATGGGAGCCTGCGGACTAGTTACTAGTTACTAGTCACCAGTAACAAAAATTCAACGTTATTGAGGACACTTTTTCTCCATGAAGGACACGTTCCCACATTTTCGTGTTGACATTTTCTTCGTTACTGGACCCAAGACACCTGATTCAAACGATTTACAAAGATTTCTACCGCATGGTGAATTTACACCGGTATGTTGAAATCAGGTATAAGTTGGTTTCAGTTAAAAGACACAGTCTGCTAGTGCGGCCGCATATTTTTCATCAACTATCATTTTTTAACAATCGGATGTCTACAATCGAACGATCTACTGTTACTTGGCGGCGACACACTAGCGTGTGTCTAGATAGGGATGCTCTCAGCTTCGTTTGCGTAATTACCGAAGCTTCATACGTCGTGTGTGACGTCAATCCGTCGCAGGTGAATGGAACGGTCACCTCCAATTTCGCAGATTCCATTTTCGCAGAATCCAATTTCCCAGTAAAAATGTCCATTTTTGCAGAAATAAATTTTGAGGTCAGTATTCTCTCGAAAATGGAATTCCAAACTCGCGAAAATTACGTCAGTTTACATCAATTACAGCCAACTGCATGGAGCGGTCAAAGGGAATTTGGCAAAAAAAAATAATATTGTGAAGTACCATGTATTTACATGGCTTTACGCCAGTTGATATGATAAAAAAAATCATAATGGCGGTCCAAAATGGCGTCCATAAAACAGTTTGCGGGAGTGACGGCCAAAGTTATTAAATTTTCTTCGCGTGGAGTTGGGGTAACAGAGGCCTACTGTTCATAGATCTAAAATTTGTATGCATACATTTTTATGGACCATACATCGTGTATTAAATGACCACACGAAGCTAAAGCCCACTCCCGTAAAATGCTTCAAAGTCAAAATCGCTGAATAGTCTACTTAAAGCCCGGTCCATTGCGTTTCTTCTGAAAATTAACGAAAACCTTTATACATGTAACGAAATCAACTCTTTATACCCTAAAATCGCCGTTTTTATGCTGGATATTAAAATCTTCATGCATTTACCATAATTGACATTTTATCCAACACGATCCGGAATCGAGAACGTCTTTACCACAAGTTTTTGGAAGTTGGCATCAGGTCGTGTGGTTCACTCACTCCTGGACAGAAGACGAATGAACACTCTCTCCTGGAGGGCAGATGAGCGATCACTCTCTCCTGGTAACTCTATAGCAACTATAGCATGCGTACGCCTGTTGTTAGGAAGGTTTGTGTGGTTAGAAATTAGTTTCGACCGCAAAGTTATGTTAGATTATAGAGGAGTGACGATCCAATAAACAAAATTGGTGAATGACCAAGAATAAAGGCTGCGTTAACGCTAGATTGAAGCCAGATCACGTATTTAAATCTTGAACGATCGCGTAATAGCCGACTTTTTCGTGATGGAGAAAACTATACCTCCTTGAACAGAAGTAAGGTTAGAAAATAGGTTATGCTATTTCTAACGCCCACCCCGAATTTTTGTCAAATTACCTGGTTAAGCTGGGCGTTATAACGATTAACGGGTGTTAACTGAGGAATCTTTAGGTCGTTAGGAAGACCAAATTTCTACAACACACAATCTGGGTGTCTGCTTTCTGCTGTTCTCAAGGCATCGATACATTGCACACAAATTGCGACAAATGCTTTTCGCCGACTTGCTACGGTAAAAAAGAATGTGTTTGCTAATTCTGATGTTGAGATCCTAGTGTAGGCGTTCAAAGTTTACATACGCCCTATCTTGACATATGCCAGTCAGGTCTGGTCACCATCGTTGTTGCAGGATATCGATCAACTGGAGGCAGTTCGGTTTACCAAGTTTTCGTGGGTACCACCTGGGGAACTTTTATGCAGGTTGGGGCTGGAGCCGCTGGAGTTCCACAGACTCTGTGTGGATCACTCTGACCTTTCGTATCCTGCGGGGTATTCTACCTGTTGATCTTCAGTTTTTCGAGGTTTCTTCGGTGGTTCAGCGGTCAAGACATGCAAATCTCTTCCCGGGTAAGTGGTCGGGGCCCCGTCTGTCGGCGCTTTCCGTATTTTGTTAAGGAGTCAACCTCTCTCTAGTTTTCATAAACGCACTTATTAGGACTGGCGTCAGTGGCCCTGTACCCTGCCACAATCCTTACCCTAATGGCTAAAGTTCATATTATCATATTATTAAATAACTTTTCCTCACACAGAGCGATCACTAAAATGAAAGTGAAACCTCTATGGTGCCCTCTGGTGACGATAGACTGAACCGGAAATTATCTCCCCTACCAGGCAGTTCCACCAACTCCTACTGTCCTTGCCAAGGCCCGCTGAGATAGTAGCTGCGCTCCACTCCAGGCACGTCAGCTTGCTTGTGTTTAGTGATAGACACGCCAGGAGACGTCCAGTACCGTACGGCATGAGGATTGGTATCTGAACAAAATTTATGCTTTAAACTTTAAACACGTAAAGGTCACGATCAAATTGTGAGATCTGCCGCATATTGAGGGCTTTTCACGCATTCACTCTGTCCAGATACAAATTCCTTTGGGTTCTCAATCCGTACGGTACTGGACGACTCCTAGCGTGTCTGTCACGAAACAGAAGCAAGCTGACGGGCCTGGAGTGGAGCGCAGCTACTATCTCAGCGGGCCTTGGTTCTTGCCCTAGTCTAACCTTGATAATATGAAATTATAACGTTTATGTATCAGTTCAATTTGCAATTTGTCAGTAATACCAGGCTTTCAAAAGGACAAATATTCGGTCCCAATTGGTAAAAATATAGGAACTGAAAAATACAAAAGTTGTTTAAACGGCCGTTAGGTTGCTTGACAGCTACATCTGGTGGCAAGAAATGGTACCAAAAATGAAAAAAAAAAAATTATTTCCTAATAGGTTTGGAACGGAATTCAACTGTTCTTTTAGTCTTCAGGAGTGTTAAAAAAAAAAACATATATATTGTTGCAATATGTTGAACAAGAGACGCCCGAAGTGCACGATGCAACACAACTCGACGTTTTGAGCCGATTCCAGCTCATTGTCGAGGGAATGAAAAACACAATACACTTAGAATTACATAAAGGTGCAGGCAAAACTGCCCAAGTCAAAACAACAACTCGAATAAGTTTTAAAAAGGGGAATTAAAAAAATTAAAAACTTCATAAAGAAGAAGAGGGGAGTGATCTCTTTGTACACAAAGCACAAGAAGAAGTCGCTTAAATTGAGTGCAGCCAGGGTTTTATTTACTTTCCCTGGTGGTGAGGGTTTCAAACATTAATTTTTATGGTGCCCTGGTGCCGAAATTTGGTAACAGAGAACTCTCTGAGGACTGCTAAGTACTCTTTAAATTTGTTGTCATTGGGGAGCTCGTGCTTTCTGCTTGTACTTTCTGCATAACCAGTCACTCTCCGCTTCCCCTTTTTAAAGCTTCTTCGAATTGTTGTTTTGACTTAGACCGAGGGTACACGGAGGTTTCTTGAGTCGCTTTACCTTACACAAACTTGAACTCGCGTCGCTTTAGGAGAGAGGTGGTTGCACGGACATTCAGGCTGAAGCGAGTTAAAACGACAACGGGTACACGGAAGTTTCTGCTAAGTCGATGTAACGTCGCGTTTATCTAATCCCCCATCAACCAAACCTCTCTGTCCTTATGTCACCATTCAACTAGCTTGGCTTTCGACTTCGTTTTAAGGAAGTGATAGGTTCCACGTTAGCTTCGTGACGTTTAAGTGCACTCGTTCCAACCAATTATAGGAAATCAGTCTTTAGAGCGACGTAGAAAATGGGTTTTAGGTGGGTACACGTAAGTTGTTGAAATGCTTCAACTCATTACGTCGACGTAACGGAGTGGTTTGAGATAAAGCGACTTAGGTGATTACACGGACTTTCTTAAAGCACTCTAAACAGTACATCGACGTAAGATAAAGCGACTTAAGAAACCTCCGTGTACCCTCGGTCTTAGGCAGTTTTGCCTGCAGTCGGCTGTCTGTTATGCAGTTTTAAGTGTATTGTGTTTTTTTCCTTGATAATGGCCTGGAGTCAGCTCGAAACGTCGGGTTGTGTTGACATTGTGCACTTAAGGCTTTTCTTTTCATTACACTTCGTTCCAGTGCTGACATTTTCTCAGTATTATTGCAATGTGCACACTTAAAGCTCTTTTTAAATATTATGTACTGAAATTTATTCTAAATGGATCGATTTCAGTAAGTGTGTAATAGTTTACATGTGGCAGTAAAGCAAATTGAAACAAACACTGCTATGTGCACAGCATGAGTTACTGAGGCTTAAAGGGCAAATACATCCATTTTGTCATGCATGCTTTACTTTTGGATCATTTACGCAATAACTAAACACAAGAATTGCGGTAAGAATACGTTACGTACGTCCGATATAACAATTTAATTATTGCATCACCAAAACACGACATGGAGACCGCCATCGTTTTGCTGGAACGCACAGAAATTAATGCCGACTGATGTCACTCTTCAATTTCGACTCGCAGCCGATTGAGATAGGTCTATTGGCTGTGAGAGCTCGAGCCTCTGACGGCCTTAGCTGGCCGACAGTTGTAGTGGCCAGCTAAGGCCGTCAGACGCTTGAGCTTTCACAGCCAATAGAGCTATCTCAATCGGCTGCGAGTCGAAATCGAAGAGTGACATCTGTCGGCATTAATTTCTGCGTGTTCCAGCAAAACAATGGCGGTCTCCGTATCGTGTTTTGGTGATGCAATAATTAAATTGTTGTATCGGACGTACGTAACGTATTCTTACCGCAGTTCTTGTGTTTAGTTATTGTGTAAGTGATCCAAAAATAAGGCATGCCATGTCAAAATGGATGTAATTGCCCTTTAAGTTGACGTTGGTTCTTTGTTAAGCCAATCTGCAAACCATAAAGTTTGCGGTGCTGCACTTTTGAAGAAAAAAATTACATTCACATTAACCTACCTCTGTTGCTATTAGGGCCAAAACCTATTTGGTGTCTCCCAACTGCTATAGAACTTATTACGAAAGACGGCTTCGGCACTTCGTATTTTACTGCAAAACTGAGTTTTCCCACAGTACTTTGTTTAAATGTGATGTTAAGTTCTGTATGAGTAAACACAAAATAAGCATTTCATTATTTTGTCGCCTTCCCTCTAGATCTGTTATGAGGTCATTCTAAAATCTGTTGAATCAGTAACAGTAACAGAAATTTCCAAACCAATGTTTTATGTTTGAGATGAAAAATGCTTTATTGAAAAACTTATGGTGTAACGGCCCTGAATTATGTTACTTACGAACATATTCCATGTTTAGTGGTCGCCATGTGATTAGTCATCGGACCAGTTATTTGTGAAGATTCTTGCAGGTTTGGGCAACACGGTGTAACATGCTGCCCATCACGACAAGTAAATAGACCTTTGTATTTTCTCCGCAATCAATGTTGGTTCTAACTAGCTTCGTAGATGTTCGCACATAAGTTTTATGCAGTGTTTCAGTTTTCATTTTGAAATTTTTTTTATCTGTATTCTAATAAATAAAGCAATTAAAGTATGCGCGGCCTATCTTGAGTTCGCCGCAGAACGAACACAGAAAATCGATTATACGTTTTTGGCAGCAGAGTGTGGTTGTTGATATCTATGATGGTTACAAAAACAATGGCGGCCGTCGATTAAAGCCGCTCCCTCCAGGAAGACGTAGCCGCTCATAAAATACTTCCAGGAATCAAGATACGCCGCGCACACAATAAACCCCTAACCATCATGGAATCTGAATGTGCATTCAAACTGGTGAAAAAAATAGTACAAGCAGCTGAAAAATTGAAGTTAGGATGAGAATTTGAATCTAAGAGGAATAAAATTAACGTACAACCCTAGTAACAACATGTACCTCTGCTGCCAGACGAGCACTGTGTCTGGATTAAGACCACGACCCGTATAGATAAAAACTCCGTCGACCTTGGTTAAGACCATTTTTCGATCATCTAAATCCATGCTCTAGTGAAGCCGAATCTTACGGCGGAAGTAAAACGATTGGAAAGTTGATAGTCTGAAAAAACAATTCAACAGAAACGGCTGGAAACAGTCTAGAACCACACGGCATTACCTCCGGAACCACGAAGGCATTGGTCAGTGATTAGTTCCTTTGCTTCTTAGTTTCTGTAAACAACTGTTTGTTTTCTTACACTGAACGTAAAAGTGTGATACCTAGTGTTGAAAATTAAACTTCTATAAATCACAAACGGGAAGTAAACAATGCTATTTTGGGGCATCGATAAACTCAAAATTGACCCCACTGAAGTCGTGGACATCGCTAGTTTAGTAATACGACAGTTTTAAAGTCAGATAAGATTTCTCAATAATCTTAAAATGAGGTCTCCAATTTCCGTGTCTTGTATTTTTTAATTTCGCTAAGAAACTGAAGAAGTAGTTAGGGATGGGTCGGTAACCGAAACCGAAACCGAATTTTCGGTTTTTACTGAAAACCGAAACCGAAACCGGTTCGGATTTTGTGTCGGTTTTTTTTGAACGGTGTTCGAAAAATCAAAGATTGATTTGTTGTTTTAATTTGTTTAATAATTATCATTTTCTATGCAAGCGCCTAGTCATTAAAAAAATAAATAGTAGAGGGAAATAGTGCTACAGCTAGTCCTAAGGTCTATGACGCTGCTGAAAGTGAAAGCAGGAACGCATTAGAAGATAGTAAAACTACTGTTCCAAGAAAAAAACAGAAATATCGGGTTGAGATGGAGGGTAGCAAAAACCGATACCGAAACGAAACCGCAGTTTTGTGGGCATGAAAAACGAAACCGGAAACAAAGTAAAAAAAAAAATGAAACCAACCCACCCCACCCCTAAGAAGTACGGGTATCAGTAAATTACAAAAATTTTTATTCAACGTATTGTTCCAACAAAATGTCGCAATAATTCGGTACATAATAACTACATTCTTTCTGACTACATAGGAGGTTAGTCATAACAATACACGCCTTATTAAATAAATATCCTTACGTATCACATGTTATAAATTATACATCTTTTTTAAGGCAATGCTTGCTAGAGGTGAAAAATATTTGATAGTCAGATTAATGGTTTTAGAACAGGATCCTGTTGTTACTTAAGGACAATGTTGAAAAGGTATTTCTAAATCTCACTTCGTCAGCCATAACTTCGATCTGTGCTACTAGAGACAAATAAAATATTTCAAGGCATATCTTCACTAAAATATTTATTAATGCATTACCGTCGAAATGCCTTCATTACTCAGTTCTGAAGATTTCAGTTATGGGAAATAACCCCCCCCCCCAAAAAAAAAAAAAAATTATTCACTAGTGTAACGAACCAAGCTTACTTACTGACTGCTTCATCGACTTGATAGATTTAGATTTGAAATGGCGAGCCCGGTAGGATTGATACAGGACAACATGTACAGCACTCACTGACTTTTTCTTTCAAACGTGAACAAAATTAAAGCCATGTGAACTATGATCATTAGACATGTCTGCAACTTAGTACAAAATGACGCACTAGTATAAACACCCATTCAAGTCCTCCTCTGAGCCCGACTAGGGGTTCCTTCTCTCCCCTAAAGTTCTTATTTCAATGTTGAGATCGCTTTCAGGTTTTGCCCCAAGATACAATGGCTTTTTATTCCGCCTTTATTCCTTGGAATTATTTTAAGTACCCTCCAAATGTTTAGTAAATATTCTTCACTTAAAAATGGTTGAGTGCTGCTGGGCAAAAAGACTATTTTTGACTGTTGTAGTAATGATGTTCTGTTTTTTTTTTTAATTGTACCCCTTAACGGCTGCAATTTATTTCGCTCTGTGGGTGCTTTTTATACTTTTTATTCAACTGATTTATGACTCACTGGTTCACTGGTACAACAAAGCATAAGTACATAAGATGCAGTGTATAACTGTACTGTTGACAAGGGAGAAACGAATACGGTTTCAACAAGCGAAATAGCGGAAACTTCTGCTTACGTGGGGCTCCATTCTACTGAATGGTTGACATCCTGGCCTAGGAGAATTTTTACCAATTGATCATTTAACTGATATTAAATGATCAATTGGTAAAAATTGTCCTAGGCCTAGGTGTAAATCATTCAGTAGAATGGAGCCTCACACAAGCAGAAGTTTCCGCTAATTTGCTTGCTGAAACCGTATTCATTTCGCCCTTGTCATTTGCCCTAGCAAGCGTAGCTTACGCTCATCTACAAAGTATTCTCTACTGACGACCCCACACAAGGGAGAAACAGTCCGTCTAGAGATCTTTGTTGGTGAGAGCTAATTGATATTAAGCTGTACTGTTGTTCTAGTGTACAACAGTGCAGCCATTTTGGACTATTAATCTGTTAGTTCTCAGTAAAAGAACAAAAACAATGTCGATCAGACATTTGCTGAATAACGCAGTAACACCGCCGGTTTTGCAATTATTATTGTACATTGTTTGAGACATAATCAGATAGCAGTAGGCATAATTGTTAAGGGTGTTTTTGATATTTAGCTGTTTTTCGCATTAATCCTTTATAACAAAACATTAGAAATTTCAATTATTTGAATGGCACGCAAGATTGGGACAAGTCAAAACAGTACTTTCAATAATAATAATAACAAAATAGCAATAAATTAGAAATATGACTGGTACTCCATAACACAGTTTCTTCGTTTGTAATTTAACTTGCTTTTAGCATTTACAGTTAAAAGGAGTGTGACTTGGGGAAGTAAGCGACTGACGTTGTTTTTTCAAATAAAAACACGTGAAATTTATATGTTGCCCTGGAGACGTGTCCGGTGGATCTACATATATAAGACTGGAAAAGGACCACAGCCGATTAATGGCTCCCTGAATAAACACAGTAAAAACTCGCATAAATTATACCATCGTTAGCAAGGATACATTCATTGTACACCTACTTAACTGTTCTAACCATTTTATGCAACAAAAAAAAGCCATACCATCGATAATCTGGAATTAAGGAGTGTTAAAAATTGGCAAACCCATTCCCTGGCAATATATTTCTCAAATATACAGGGTGAACCAAAATATGCTTACCGTCCATAGCTAACATCTCATACTAGAAAGGGCATTGTTACAAGCGTGGTCATTTTTGCTTTCAAACAAAGCAGAGCTGAACACTGGGTGTATAATTTTAGTTCACCCTGTAGATGTAACTAGTTGATAGCTGTAGATTGCATACAAGGTTACGTCACTAGTGTCCTATAGCTCTGACGCGTATAGGTTTTAAAGCTAATCACGTCCGAGTTCCAAAACTGACCTTGACAAACTTGTTTTGATCAGTTGTTAGCAGACAAAGGATGGTTCTACTAGAGGATTGAAGCATTAGTTTGATTTTGTAGAACCAGATGCGTTTAGAAGTTTTTCTGTCTCGGTGAGCATTTGTCTGATGTTCTATGACGAATTAAGTTCTAAACCGTGCAACTCCTTTCTGTTGCCGTAGTGACATTCCACTATGTATGCACGGAACGTTCCACCAAACCAGAGGAATTAGGTTCCCGGACACCGTGAAAGATCAGATGAAGGCTTGGAACCCTATGAAGACAGATGCAAAGCTGCAGCAAGGGTGGGTTTTTTCTTCCTTGGCTTCACATCCGAAATCAGATTGTTCATCACTCAATGACACAAAACAAGACTGTCCCAGCTTCTTGCATAAGTTGGCTAAAGTACCGATGGCTACCGTATTAGTCACTAGTAGACTTCAAAACCAGTGAGGAATCCGAGTAATGGGTTGCCCGCCATACTTGTTTAAATACAATCAAGTCTTTCTTTATAGTCCTTGGACTTGAGATAACCACTCTGTGACGATCACTGCTCCTTTTTATTGCCGCGATTCTATGACCTCAGTGGAATTGTTCAAACATTACTGGAATTGTTCAGAGCAAGGAATTAATACGCTTTAAATTATGTATAACTATTTTCATCCATTGACGTCAATGGTTAGAGGCTGTTAACCTCTGGCCTGCATAGTTTCCATAGTTCTAGCAATCCATGCAGCACTTGTGGCCACTCGGTCGTAAAGTCGCGGTCGTTTGGCTATCCCACAGGCTACCCTCCAATTGAGAATTCCCGACACGAACCAAGTTTCCCCGTGAAGACACAGTAAAGCACCACCAGTAAATTCTTCACCCTTAAAATAAAATAAAAACACAACAAAATTAAACCAATCATATTTTTGGTTATATTGACTGCAGTGTCCGATGCTCAACCCTACCTGACATGCATCTTCTTTTTCGGCCGTGTCGACAGCACACACACTGTGCCGGGAAGCCAATGTTGCCATTTCACACTCCTGTCTTTCTGCCATTACAACATGGCGCTCTTGGAGTTGTTCTCCTGAAGGCAAATGTAAACATTAAAAGTATAGTTTTAACTTTTATAGTTACATGCAGCATGAATAGTAAATGTAACTATAAGACCTTACGATTGGATGTGAGGATTGGGCCAAGAGTGACCTTGGCTAAGCCTGAACCTGAAGACACACCATCTAGTACAGGTGTGATGTAATGTGTAATGTGTAATGTGACAGAGACAGACACAGCAGGTCATAAGCTATAGTTTATATCAACCCTCTCCAATGTCGGTAGCCACTCGCCATTTGGCGAATGGATATCAGCCGTTGGCGACTTGGAACTTAGCTTTACTCGCCAAAATGGCGACAAGCAATAGACAATGACACTGAAAGAGCCATATCTCCGGAACCGTACAAGTTATAGACGAATGGTTTGCGGCATTATGCTAAGATTTTTAAGGGCTACGTTACTGCTCTTTCTGCATTGATACTGGGGTTAAAGAAAATTGTACAATTTCGGAAATGCATACATTAGAAAAACCTTGCATCGTGCAGGATGTATTTGGTATGTGGCGAGTAGACATTGTGAAACAGCGAATGCGTTCTAAGGTCACCTGGCCAAGTGGCGACTGCTACTGGATTAACATTCGCGAGGGAGGGTTGACATTCATGCTTCATGAAAGCCGAAAGTGCTTTAGTTCAAATGCAGTAAAAGCAGATATTCTGATGCTACTAGCATCAACGTTTTCAGCTAAACAATTAAAATTGATTGAACGCCATATAACAACAAAAAAAAAGCACATGAAGAAGCAGTGCCACAACACAATAAGGACTTAGGCACTATGTGAAGCAAGAAGTAAGTTATTGTGTATGTAGGCAAAGCAACATTAAAAAAAAAAGTATAAAAAATCGTAGGGGGAGTCCACTTCAAGTCATGCTATTAAATGCAACGTATAGAAGTCAATGCATGTGCTTCCACAGAATGACCAGAAATGGTTTCCGTCCTCATATTTTCATAATTTTATTCGTATTATTGTGTGCGCGGAGTATCTTGAGTCCTGGAAGTATTTTATGAGCGGCTACGTCTTCCTGGAGGGAGCGGCTTTAATCGACGGCCGCCAATGTTTTTGTAACCATTTTGGATAACAACAAGGCACTCTGCTACCAAAAACGTACAATCGATTATCTGTCTTCGTTTGAACTCAAGATAGGCCGTGCACACTTTAGATGTTGCCTTGCCTATATGCTCAAATTCCTGTTATCTAATGGCATCGCTTCTTCATGGTGTTATTTTGTATGACGACACAGCTTTCAACCGATATTTATTCTTTTTGCTTGAAAACGTTGCTGTTAAAGTGTCAAACATTGTCCGTTACCATGTTTGAAGTGTTTCAACTTTACGAAACTTGAATATTACCGTAGCGGTCGTTTTCTTTTTTATTTAGTCTAGTACATGTACATAATTATGACTCCTACAGCACAAGTTCTCGTCATGAAGTCAGAATGAAGAAGGACGATGGTCACGTTCAACTTTGTATACTGTAAAAAGTCTTTCACACTTTTCTGGATAAAATCTTGCCAGGGACACATTATGAAGCAAGGCAAGTCAAGTAAACCATGGTTGGAACAAATTAATATGTTTGATTTTTCTTGTCTGGACAGCAGGGCCAGATTTCTAAACGGGTCCAGAAAACATAGGCAAATAGGGAATTTTTTAATGGTGGCACGGCCGCAAAAAAAAAACAAAAAAAAAACAGTTGATGTTGGAATGAGCTGGTGTGGGTATTGCCCGCTCTTAAAGTCTAGCGAGTAACCGAAATAGGTTAGTATTTGTATTGATTTCTTACTTTAGGAACTTGGCTTGTTTTTGTCTCTCCAGTATTCCGTAGATCATACAGAGTGTAACAATTATAAGCAATATGCATGCACCGCAGCCAAAATTAGGAGCTAATATATAGGAAAAATAGGAATTTAACACACAAAATATAGGAATTTATAGGGAAAAAAGGCAAGAAAAATGAGTTCAAGTTAAAGCCTATTTTATTTGACGTCAAGTGATAGCAGAATGTATTTTGAAAATGGAGTACATTGTACTTGCATTTGGCCAGGCTGTTAATTTCACGTAAACTCAATTAAGCATCCACTACTCATCGACATTTTTTTCTCATCTGCAGGTTTTACATTTAGGCTAATATGTTTAGGCCTATTTAGTTTTTTGTTTCTTTGCATTATTTGTAAAGTAGCCATCAATCAGCTTGGTCCTTTTTTTCTGAATAATTTTCTGTTTTTCCCTAGTCTTGTCAATTTTTTCACTTGCATCATCCAGTTGCTTCTCAGCTGCCTCCACCATAATTTGCACAACAGTAATGTCTTTGACGGTCACGCCACGTTTGCAAATCGGCCGCAGTTGCCCGAGTTTTTAATGCCTGCAAGGTGCACTCTTGGCCTTCGACTTTTAAAACCACAGCCTCTTATACTTGATGTTAACTAAGCATTGAAGAAAGCAGTCGCGAGTCGGCAAGGTACAGGCCTAACAGGCAAGGTGCACCTCCTGCATGAAGGCACAATACGTGATAGGGCTTAAATAATCTATGTTGTGTGCCGAGTCATTAGTGGCCCCGAATTTACCGGAAGTTACACTGTGAAGACACAATCGGAGACACTGCGGAGACACAATCGTGTAGCGGACGTCTTACGGCTTCTCCAAAAAACCAGGAAAATAGGAAATATAGGATTTTTTTCACCCAAAAAAGGAAAATATAGGAACCTCTAGAAATTATAGGAAATATAGGAAAATGTAGGGAGCTGCGCACCATGAATATGGGGTGGGGGATGGAAAGTTTGAACATTTTGTAAGATTTGGAAGGAGGCTGGGGGAGTTACAGGTTGCCACACATTTGACGTACTACTGGAAGGGCGACATTGCTGCGGGCCTACAGGCGGCAGGAGGTAAAATATGACCCTGCTGATCAGTGTGTCCCCCACCTAACAAAGTATGATGAGTAACAAAGTCGTCTTGTAGATAACTCACTGAACTGGGCAGCAGACAAGCTTTATCCAGAAGTATCAACTAAAACCTTACTATTTGAATTACCTTTTCTGTCCCAGCCAAGAGCTACACATTCTCTCCCCGTCCTGGTCAGATCATCCCTGGACGCAAAGCAAGCAGGACGAATGCGTTCTGTAAAATTCACTGGAACACTCAGGTGGACCAGTACCAGATTGCTCCCTTCAACTGGAGATCGAGCCATTCCAACGACTCGGCGGCGCTGCTCATGTGGAGAAACAGTTAAGAGGCGGGCTGTGCCAAGGCGAGCGGTCCAACGGGATTTTGGTTGACTAAATACACAAAAAAGGGCAACAATTCAGGAAAACGTACATTTTCAGCAAATTGAGTTTGTAGTCAACTGAATTTTAAGCTGTTGGTAGAGGCAACACCGATGTATTGTTATATCTGGTGCTATCCTATTCCTATCACCAACATGATCTCATTTTATCTCATGAAATCGTGACAAATGCTTCAAAAGGTGTAACACAATAGGCTTAAAAGGAAAGCAACATGCCATGGAACCATACAAATGCTGTCAGATGTAAACTATTTGGGCTAGCCTTGTTCTGCCAAAGTTTACAGTCCTAACATTACCAGATCAATACTTACTTTACTTCATTTAGGTAAGTAAGGCCAGAAGCAGAAATTCACCAAAACCCCCCCCCCCCCCCCCAACAAGACATTTATACTTGCCCCCACCTGCTTACCCTCTTTCATATCTTCTATAGTCGTTTTCTAGTTACGTACCGTTACCATCATAGTACAACAAAGACAATAAAATAACCAGCAATAAGTAACAAACTAGCAGGTACACCGTAACTTTCCCCTTGACAGGTCTTTCTCCCAGGAAAGCTACCATTTGGTATCTAAGTAAGTTACCCCTTATTATGATTTAATTTATTTTGTTTACTGCCTAATCACTGTCGCTAAGATGAATTTCGTCCACACTGTTAATGTAGTTTTTTTTATATAAATTTTAATTTAGAAAATGGGCATTTACATTGAGCTGATCAAGGCATATCCTAAAATTTTGCCTTTGCTATAGCATAAGCAGTTATTTCCTCAGCAAGTAACGAGACAAAGCAAAAAGCTAGGCGTGGAGGAAGAGTAATTTCCCACCGGTCCCTGGAATGCATTGATCTTTGAACTGTAAGTGACGAAAAAAAAGTGACAACACGACAATGAATAAAAAAATTCATATTCTAATTAGGGAATGTGTATTATGAGGAGTGACATGAAAGGGAGTGTCTATGATAATGTTACCTCAGGTTCTATCACTTGTTCATGGTTGGCGACCCTATGTGGTCAAATATGGAACAACTAATTGTAACTTTTTTCTCGGATAACACATGTCAAAGTACACGATGTAGGTTTTAACCCAACTGATACGGAAAAATACCCACTTCGTTAACGATTAATCCAGGCTTGTGGAACCTACGCTTGCAACAGCGCTCAACGAACGTGTAGCAGCGAAGCAGATGGGCTACTGCAAGCCAAGGCCGACTGAGGCAGAAATCGCGGGTTTCGCTTCCTGACTCAAAGCCAGTTCATCCGTGAGTGGAAACTGATGCGTTTTAGTGCTGCTCTGAAAAAATGAGATTCTAGCGATGTTGCATCAACTGTCTGTATCTGAGAAACAAAACCGACAGCTTCTCTCCCAGATGGCCTTGCGACGAGAGATGGAATGTGAAGCAATAGTTACAACATGGACATGTATAGTTACAATTCTGAATCATTAGCATTTTAGGAATTAGTGATCCCTTGCCAGCTTGCGAGATTGAATGAGTGTGGGTGACAGGGGCCCCAATTGCCCATGGGCCCCCGTGCAATGTGGGTTTTGCAGTATGGTAGTTCTGCCAGTTGGTAGGGCTAACTTAACTAGATCAACACTATGCTTCATTTAGGTAGGCGTTAGACATAACTCTGTTCCCACGTAGCATCACAGAATTACAACAATGTGGATTCTATTTAATATTTTATCATTGGAATATTTATTTTGTTTATACTTTTAAAATGTTACTCGTCATGTACGGAATGATATCAGATTTTAATCCCAATTTTTAAAAGTTCAGCACCCGTTTCCACAATACTACTGACAGTTGGTACATTTCAAATGCAATGAACACTTCATAGTTCTGTGCTAATATAATATTCGCTGCCATTTGCCTGGAATTCACTGATCACAAAAAAAAATGTTCATTGCTTACCCTTGGAAGCACGCCTCAGAGGTAAGGATCCATCGGTCAGCGACTAATGTCCCATCACATGTGTGGACTCCTTCTCTATGGAGGGCAACATGCCAGGGCCAGTCTGCAGAAATGGACGGCCTGACTTTGCCAGGTACTGGATGTTCACCATCCCTTTTCAAGCTCACCCGTCGGCCACAAGCTGCAAAACAAAGTGGTCCATATTAGAATAAATAACCAGGTAACTACGTTTCAAAGATCTTTACGCAAAACATAAGCAAGTTTTGCTCTAGTTGCCTGAATCATATGGAATGGCTAATTTGAAGATCTGTAATTCCCGCTTGGATAAAGACAAACACATAAGATTACTGAAGTGAGGAGATCGTTCCAGGACCATGATCTAAAGACAAATGAGTAGCCAGCAAGGCTAAAAAGTTTTTATCCCAATGTGAGTCCTGAAAACGAGCCACTGATCATTGGGTAACACATCGAAGTGGTTCCATGGTAGCACACAAGAATAAATAACCAGGAAACTACGTTTCAAAGATCTTTATGTAAAACAGAAGCTAGTTTTGCTCTAGTTGCCTGAATCATATGGAATAGCTAATTTGAAGATCTGTAATTCCTGCTTGGATAAAGTCAAACACATAAGCTTGCTGAAGTTAGGAGATCGTTCCAGGAACATGATCTAAAGACAAATGAGTAGCCAGCAAGGTTAAAACGTTTTTATCCCATTGTGAGTCCTGAAAACTTACCACTGATCATTGGGTAACACGCACGTGATAGCACGTAAGTTAGAGCACGGACGCATTTTAGAGAAAATGAATCTTTTCCATCTTATGATGGAATGGATTTTTCTGCTTTGCTGGTTGCTCACTTGTTTTAGCAGGGTTCCAGAATGAGGTTCCTTCAATTTATTAATTTTTTAACACAGAAATCGATATTACTAAATAAAACGACAGTTTTATAAAGGTATAATCGCAAGAATGGAAAGCATAACTGTCAGATGCACAAGAATGCTGTAAACATTGACGTAGGCCTATCGCAAATGGAAGGGCATTTTTTGGGGGGAAGGAAATACTTACAAAAACGAGAGCATCCCATGAAAACAGCATGTTTTGAAATACACGGCGCTCGCATAAAACTAGTAAAAACAAGAACAAATATTTAGGTCACGCAAAAATAAATGTCCCCATTACCGCTAAGTTATGATCATTAAACCATGAAATAACTGTTCATTTACAGAGACTCGTCGTCTCACTGTTCGCAGGCCCATAAAGACAGAGTACTATAAGGCAGTGACACAACGTAGTATTATTGTATACAAGTCTATGGTGGAGCCAGTTACTGGGTTAGCTGCAAGGTGCACTGGTGGGGGGAAAGAAGAGCGTCTTACTGAAGCCAATGCTATTAAGACTGGATTTCTTAGGCCTAAAACGCGCGATTTTTGTCGATTTGTTGGCAGTTGCTGACATTTTTAAGCAAGCGGAATCTTTATTTTTCAATTACAACCTAAACAGCATAAGGGACTGGAGAAAACAACGGTTTTTTAAGCCTACGAAATCCACTCGCAAAGCACTGGCTTGCCTAGAAGTGCCGTTGTTTAACCCACCATTTCAATCTAGTGCCCCTTGCAGTTATCTCTCTTGTAGCCAATATGACGTCACTTGACGCTGCTCTATACATATAACGAAAGAGGTGAAACCAGCAAGAAGTCATATCGTACAACAATCCATACCTGTATTGAGCTTTATGAAATTTTGCGCTTACGCGCTATTATCATCAATGGAACTCGCACTGAACGTCTTTAATTATAACTTGCCTCACGTTCGAAGCCATCAGTTATACCACTACATTGTCCAGAGCGAGCTGAGAAGCGTTTTAGCATCGAGGTAAAAGCCCCGGCCATTACCGGAAGTTGAATTATGGGATAGCAAAAACTGAAAAGCCTCCTAGATCGCTCTGGACAACGAATAAGTACAAATAATGACTTAAAAAGTAAGACAAGTCAACAAGTTCAAGTGATGATAATAGGGATTATTTAAAAAAAAAAAACTGATTGTTCTACGATTATGACTACTGGCATGTTTCACCACCCCTTTCATTATATGTATAGAGCAGCGTCAAGTGACGTCATATTGCTATAAGAGCGATACCTGCAAGGGGCACTAGATTGAAATGGTGGTTAAACAACGACACTTCTAGTCAAGCCAGTGCTTTGAGAGTGGATTTCGCAGGCTTAAAAAAACCGTTGATTTTTCCAATCCCTTATGCTGCTTAGGTTGTAATTGGAAAATAAAGATTCCACTTGCTCAAAAATGTCAGCAACTGCCAACAAATCGACAAAAATCGTGCGTTTTAGGCCTAAGAAATCCAGTCTAATAGCATTGGTTTCCGTAAAACGCTCTTCTTTTCCCCCACCAGTGCACCTTGCAGCTAACCCAGTAACTGGCTCCACCATAGAGTTATATACAATAATACTACGTTGTGTCCCTGACCTATAATAGTACTCTGTATCCATGCGGCGCGTGACCGAGGAGACAACCGAGTCCCTGTGTTTTTATAGGCCAACTTACGTTACGTGCGTAGAGAGAGGATCAATAATATGGAAGGAAGATGTTTCGATCTGAGGATCAAATCGCATCCGCACAAAATCTAGTTTCCTGAAAAAGAAAATAATAACGTTTATAAAAATGAATGCGGCGCAAACTGCATTTGGGTCTGGTCTGGTCATTATGGTACATACATCTCAGTGGCGCACCTGGAGAGGAGAAGGGAGAAAAAAAACCCAAGCTATACCCTCCCAATCACGTAAAACTAAAATTTTACAAAAGTAGACAAACAAGGCATTCAATGCAACTGAAAAAAAAAATCAGAAAAATGGCTTTTTAAGTGTTAAAAAAAAGCACAAATCTCCTGGTCCTGAGATGTTACACATGGCTTCGATTCATGAAGGTGATGTCGTTGCCCTAATATCGGTGCAACCGCACATAACCCAGGTCAAGGAAGAAGCCAAAAGTATGGTACAATTCAGGGTTTACTCCAAGACCATGTGGTGTGTCCTTATGAAGATGCAGTTAGTGGGTCAAGGATGCTCCAGGAAGGCTGTAGCAGATTGGCATATTGGGAGAGTTGTAGCTGGTTAGGGACTAACTCGCAGAGTGAAGCCTAAAGGGGTTGCAGGGTCCTTTATACCCAGAGCTGTAGCCAGCTCCCACCACAGAGGGAACAAAGTACTTCCTGTAGTACTTTCTGTATCCCATGAGTCACCTCTGCTAACAGCTACCCTTAGTGCAAGCAAGGCCTGAGCCACCTTCACCACTGATTTTCAAGGCCGTAACCACACACGAAAGTACATAGCATGACTGAAATACAATATAAATAATAATAAAGAATACATGGAATACGTATTACGGGGCCATACTATCAGAGGAGTTGGACCAATTAGGTCCCTAGCTTAGGGTAAAAGACTAAATATGAAAAGGCTATGGAAACTGTTGTTGCATGGGCGTAACTAGAATCTCCCATTCACGAAGGTGACACTGTTGCCGTAATATGGGCCTAACTAAAATGAAAACAAACTGCTTGCTCCAAACACGTAGTGTGATAGTACAGAGGTCCACATTCTGTGTTAGATATACTGTTAAATATGTGTTCGTCGGTAAGAGCATCATTACAAGAAGCCTGGAACATGCCAAAATTAAAGCTACAGATGGAGCTACTATAGTTCGTGCTTCAGTGCCGACTGAGGTAGCTCAAACGTGTATAGCTAAGTGGTAGCATCTACCAGACACTTCAGCTATTTACAGCCACGAAGTTGCCTCAGTTGGCACTAGAGTTCAAACCATCAGCTCCATCTATCGCCGATAATTTCTGCACGTTCCAAGCTGAAAACGACACCTATCCCGAAGCATCTTGTGGCGAAGCAGTAACGAAGTAGTTGTTTTGAAAGTACAACTGGACACAAAAGGAGTGGTGGGAACATGTAACGTGTTCCCACTACACCTTTTGTGTCCAGTTGTGTTTGCATACTTACTCATAATTCAGGAGTTCGCAGGCCGTCAAGCCGACATTATGCAGCACCACATCTCTTCTTCCCGCCACCAGAGTGTTATTTAGTGAGTCAGTACACACTTTTGCTGCGTCCCCATGATCTCGAAGGATGAGGAAACCGTCTGATGACAGAGAATATTGGCTGATGGAAGGAGGACCCGTGGCGTGAAGAGATCCAAGACTCACTGAAAAGTAAATGGGAAAATGTCATGAGCGTAAACAAACAAATCCAGAAGTTTCGTTATAGCGTCAAGGTGTTGATCCGTGCATTTCTTTCGGTTGCAGGATGGCAACACTTGCAGGAGTTTGCTAAACGCTTACATCAAGGATACCACACTTCTGCTGAACGAGCAAAAGAAATTAGATCTCAGAAGATCAGTACCCAATTCTAGGGGTATTTTTCAACACGCTGTTAGGACATTTTTGATTAAAAATACGTGATCGTAAAGAAGGTGTTTTAATACTGTCTTTTTGTTTTTAAAGGGATATACCTCCCAGCGCCATTTTTCTCGATCCACCACATCAAGTACGGCCCCAAAGGTCTATTTACTTACCGTTAGTCTTTCCCTTGCTACAAAACCATTTTAAAATATGGCGTCTAGGAGATTTTTCTGTTGAATGTCGTTAACTATATTTAAGAACGATCCGTAACTATATGATGCATTGTGCGCGTACAATAATCATGACGTTTCATCTCTGTGTGAACATCTACTAATTTTCTAATAATTACCATGAGATCTAAAATCTAATAGAGTAATGCAGTAAAAATTAAAATGTATTATTCCAATAGATCGCCGAAGCAAAATTATAAGACACTAGCCTAGAAAATTATAAATTGTGATTTTAAAATACGAGAATCATTCCGGTTTGTGATGACACAGTCGTTGACTTGATTCTGTCTCGTGTACTATTCCCAAAGCCAACCGAGACAGCAGCTATGCGAGAAACGTAGCTACCACCCCAGCCGACCTTGGCGCTGTAATTGCTCGGATGACGATCTACGCGTAGCTGTAATTTGGCACGCGGAATGTTAAAAGGCAGGCCGGGTGTCCCTTTAAGTTAATTTCTTTTGAGCCTCAAGTCAGCCGAAGCAATTTAATGCTCGTGTTGCTGAACCGGCTCAATTTTGAACATTGCCAGACTTTTTAGAGAAGAAGAAATATCTGGTAAAGGGAGGTGCCAATCCGGGGATTCTATCTGGGGAAACTCCGATCATCGTAGGGGCCGAAAGACTGTCCAGAATTGGCCAGAATAGTTCCCATAGCCGCTGAAGGAGCTTGGTAGCCTATCACGCTACCCTGGCCGGCAGTCCTAGTGGGGACTTTGCCAAGGTCCCCTTTCCAGGGGTTCGACCAGATCCGCAAACTTCCAGCAACCAAGCTGAGCTCTCTCACCGCTCAGCCACGATGTCCTAAATTCATATTGTCTGTTTTGTGCAGGGATTGTTTTTTTTTTTTTCAGGGAACATTTGCAGTGGGACTATTTATACTGGGAAATTTTTAACTCTCACGCAAAAAAGGACTGTAGAAAACACAAACGATTTAAAGTGTGCGCGGCCTATCTTGAGTTCGCCGCAGAACGAACAGATAATCGATTGTACGTTTTTGGCAGCAGAGTGCCTTGTTGATATCCAAGATGGTTACAAAAACAATGGCGGCCGTCGATTAAAGCCGCCCCCTCCAGGAAGACGTAGTCGCTCGTAAAATACTTCCAGGACTCAAGATGTGCCGCGCACACAATAATGCACATGCACCACTTGTTCCCAAAACACAGTTACCCAATGTGTTTTGGGAACACATCATACTTACAGCAATTCATTTCGTCTGCAGCGTTTGGGCAGTCTCTGTTATTGTCGCACCTTCGGTTTTTAGCCACGCAGGTTCGATCCCCGCACTGGAAATGGTCATGCTGACACCATCCTGGAAAACGGACAAAAACACAGTTGAAAGTTTAAAATAAACGGATGTAACCTGCAAATTGTGTAAGCACCGTCTTATTTACAACTTGCAGTAAAACTTTGGCCTTGACTTTGTCCACCGTTAGCCTGCAGAAGTCGCTATACTTCCTCAATAAAATATATATTGGAGACTATTTATTGCGTGGTACATCTGCCTAGGAGAACTCCTACGACTTTACAGCTTTATTTGTTCCCGTTTATCATAAAGGACAATGCAGGCTATTACACAATGTATATTGAAAGCTCAAAAGTACAAAAACAAATAAAAACTTCGACTGCAACGTTCTACGAAATTTAAACAAAGAAAAACGAAATTTCTTATTGGTAACATCATTTCATCCAGTGGCATAGTCACTGAAAACTTTGAATCTAACGGTAATTTAAATAACTCTTCAAACTTTGGATCAAGAATCCTTTTAAAGGGGCATACCTTCCTGCGAGATTCTAATCAATATTTCTCGTCATTTCACATCAAGGACGCTACCAAGGATTTATGAGCCTACCGTTAATCAAACCCTTGCTAAAAATCTACTTTAAAATGTCACGGCATCTAGGAGATTTCCTGTTGAGTATTGGGAGTATATTTCGGGCATCCTGCTCAAATATACAGGTTGGCAAGCTTAGATGTTTAAGCTGCTCTTCTCGCTACCGCCATCTAATATCCTTTTAAACCTTGTTTACTTTTCATAATTCAACTTCCATGACGCTACACGGGGTCAGCAATTTCGTCACTCCCTCCCCACCCCCCACCCCCGGAGCTTCTGCTGCGTCATTTTTTTTCATTTGCCGATTTTCGATCAACAATTATTTGAATTTCTAAAGATACTTGGCAACAATATCCCTTCTTATCGACATGACTAAATCGATTTACAGGTGAGAAGAAGTTTGTAATAAAGATGTCTCAGCCAGCAATTTACACACGATCAAAAATAGGATAAATTTTCGACTCAATTTTGAAGCTTGGTCACCTGAATGAACAATTACCATAAGAACGGAACCAAACGAATACAAAGAATGAAAAAGCAAAGTTACACTTACATGTAAACCGATAAAACACTGGAAGGGCATAATGAGCCAGCCAGCCAGCTAGTCCCCCCC
>JAHWFP010152160.1:31249-41256 GCA_023313725.1 Lithobius niger | reverse complement strand
CCTCCCTTCCTGAGCTTGAGCTTTTATTTTACTAGCAGTTTTTTTCTAGTCTAGCCACTCTTTGCTCCTCCCTTCCTGAGCTTGAGCTTTGCATTTACTAGTGGCTTTTTCCTCTGGTCTTAACATTCTTTACTCCTCCGTTTCTTGAAGCTTTTGAGCTTTTGTTTTACTAGCGGCTTTTTTCTTTAACCTAGCTTCTCTCTGCACCTCCATTTCTAGCGCGCGAGCTTTTTTCTTACTGATGACGTCTTTCTTCCTAATCTCGTTCTTCTACGCTTCAAAATCCTCCAACTTTTTCCAGCGGTTCTCCAATACGACGAACCTGCGGTTGGCCTTCTCGTTCTCCTCGGCTATTTTTGCTTCGGTCAGATTTTGCGCTTCTTTCTCTTCCAACTGGAGTGATAATTTTTCCTCTCCGTCCTCATCACTCATTACGTCCACGTCCGAGTCGATATCGTTCATGTTTTCGACCCAAGCACGGTATCGTAATGACCGATGGCTAGAGATCTTCGCCATTGTCCAGGATGTACCTCATACCTCTTGTCGTCGTAAGGCGAGAGGAAAGATTTGGATATTCTGACGGTACTCAGTTCGTGGCCGATGCAGGTAATCTTGGCCCAGCTTTCCTTCTGCAAAGGTTCCGCAGAGTTTAGGGCCGCTTCGTAGTCGCTGAAGCTCAAATGTTTTTTTCACGAACGAGCTTTGGATGCCTTTGGCCTTATATATTACTTGTATTATTTCCAGTGCGAAGGCTAAGAAAAAGTAGTTACCCCTCCTTGTATAAATAAGTTTGTGACCTTTAGGTTACTATGGAGTAAAAAAAAAAGGTAGCAGATCCATGGCAGGCAAACCAAGCAGTGCTACATAAAATGGCGAACAACGTTTCGAAAATTTACAATTTTCGTCATTAGGTTAGCATAATAAAATTAAAGCATGGCAAAAGCCACTAAGTCATCCGATGTTAAAAGCATAAATACAGTAACTTAAAATGGATAAAACCACCAATTTCTCCTCTCGAAAGGAGCAGAAACGGAAGCCGAAATGTACGATCCGCCTGCTCCGTTGGGAAACCAAGTCACAAGGCAAGGTGTCACGTGACCCGATTTGCATGCACCTTGCCTTGCGACTTGGTTTCCCAACGGAGCAGGTGGGTCGTGCATTTCGGCTGCCGTTTCTGCCACTTTTGAGAGGTGAAATTGGTGGTTTTTATCCTTTTTAAATTACTGTATTTATGCTTTTAACATAAGATGACTTAGTGGCTTTGGCCATGATTTAATTTTATTATGCTATAACCTGATGACGAAAATTGTAAATTTTCGAAACGTTGTTCGTTTTTTTACGTAGCACTGCTTGGTTTGCCGTCCTGTAATCTGTAGGTTACCAAAGAGATTGGTTGAACAGCTTCTAATTTCAAATACTGGCACAGTTGTGCCCAGCCCGGTAGTACAGCTGGTACAATGCCCAGTGTAGTAAGCAGGAAGTTATAGGTTCGGGGCAGTCTTTAAAAGTAACTGTTTTGTTAACGAAATAGGCATTTAAGGTACTTCGAGGCATAGAATGTTGCTACTCTGCAGTAATGTTATTAATTACCAACGCATTAAAGCTATATGCTGTTTATAACTTCAGTGCAGCTATAGGGAAATCATAATCTATCCATCACTTAAGATGGTTAACAAGATGGCTGCGCCCATACCTACGCCGTGACACACTTCATCAAGGTAAAATTATCTATCAAATTTAACAAAGGAAACTGTTAAATAAAAAGAAGAGAAATAAACATGAAGATAGGGTGGTAACAGGTCTGTGGCCAACCACTAACGTCTACCCCCACAAAATATACATATATTTTTTTTACAAAGGACACAGTTTTGCTACACCTGGTTATGGCACCGCATATTAAATACCGCATATTATTTTCTTAAGCACAATGTATGTTTCTTTTTCAAGTTGTTTGGTTTAGCTTCAGGACAGATGTCAGTGGTTGTTAAGTCCGTCTCTGGACCCATTCGTTTTCTTTACGAATAAAGTTATGAGAGAATGTTTCGTGGGTTTGATTAACTTTCACTGACGAATTCACTGCTCCCCCCCAATTCAACCTGTTGGTAGTGGCAATCTTTCTGTTATACTAAAAATGCTATGATCATGAAATGCATTATGAAATTATATTTTTAAAAAAGTACTGTTTGTTGTTTAATTGTGTTTTGTTGTATTCTGATTTTAACAAACATGGATAATATTGAAAAATACTTTGAAGTGAAATAATCTTGCTTGTATGCTAATTTACTTTTAGTATTGTGCATATGCGTATTTCATCAAATCAATCGTGCGTCAGACGTATAAAAATGCATGTTGATTTAATCACGGGGTCCAGACAAGTTCAACGATGTCCTGAAAATGTTGTTCAGGGTTTTTGCCGTTGGGTGACGTTTAAAGCTAGTCACGGGTGGTGGCTTTAAACGTAAGACGTTTTAATTTGTCTTAATCATCGGGGCTGGTCCTTGGTGTGAGGACAGTGTTGATTGTTTTCGGAGATTTACGTCTTACTGCTACTTGGCTTCTTTCTGACGTCATTCCGACGCTTTCCTTTGTTCTACAAGTCACTCAAAATACGGAACTGAGGTGAGCAAGTGAAATTTAACCCTGAATAATTTTAATATTTACCGTTTATTTTGAAACTGGGCTTTAAATAAGACAAATCTTTATTAGCCTTGGAGTTCTTGCACCAACGAAAAATGGACTGGTCTGACTGTCTGGTAATAAGAGAAAAGAGTTATTTTACAAGCAGGTGGAAATTTAAGAACGTCAGGTTAATTTTTTTTGCTGAATTTGTGGGAGCCAATTCCTGACGAACCGGAGCTTAGTCTATTGTGTACCAAGATTCGCTACCATTTAGTTTCAAAGGAGCGATAGTGTGTTTCTTCATGACTGCTCCAACTTAGAACGCTTACGTCGTCTTTGACTGACTTAAATTGCCGTCGTATGGAGCACGAAAATTCTATTTGCTTGTTTTGATATTTTTACTAATAGATGTCTTGATCTTATATTTTTATTAGTGAAAACCTTTAAGTGTTAAACTCCGAGCATTGTCAAATTTCTTAAGAGCTGTGCTGTTCAGAATGAGACTAGCCCATTTTAGTTGCTGAGAGTAGTGCAGCGAAGATTTACCTTTCTGCATTACGATTCTTCAACCGCGAAGTTTCTTGTACCCACCCGCAATTTTGAATAGCTCTGGAAGTTTATTAAGTACCACAATTATTGGACTGGTTATATTGTTACGTCGCTTTGCTTTCTGACATTCGACTTTCCAATTATAATATCACTTCTTTTCGACTTTCGAAATATTAGGCCGATAATGAGAACGGATATTCACTCTAACAATTAGAAACAAACACTATTGCTTCAATAATGCTGACTATTAGAACCGAGTTGAATCAGCGGCAATCAGCTAGACAGGCGTATGTTACGCTGGGGAACAACTAGTGTTAATATATTTTCATATTGTATACCTCTAAAAGCTGAATCGCCTATAAAACAAGTCTTGTAAAGTATTGTAGAATAATAATGTTATTAAACCAAAGTGACCAATTTATTTTTAATACAATCCTTTTTGCTCACAAAGTGTTAATTTTGAATTATAAGTTTAGCTGCTGATGTGTATTTTGCCCCCCCCCCCCTCTCCGTATTTCAACTTGGAATAAATGGGTTGAAGCTGAAAGTAACAACTAATCGTGAAGGGGTTTATTTCCAATCAAAGCAACTTCTCACAAAATGTGGTTGGAATTAAAAATACCCGTACCACAGTTATGATAATTATTATTATTAAATACGGCCGCTTTTTGGTCCATTTCTAATGAAAACACACTCAATTGTGCTATTGCACTTCCCTGCACTGTCTAATAGGCTAATGATGTGTTATTTTTTAGCCAAGGCCGAATAATTTGTTTGACTTCTTCTGAGGAAGATGCTCCTAATAATTACTTGTTTAAGCATCGAAATATAAACGTGCTAGGCTGATGGAAACTTTGAGTGGCCCATAACATTCAAACCAGTAGAGATGCACGTATAGTAAACTTTATTCAGCTGGTTACCAATACTGAAGTGCTAAAGTGAAATTTGATTCTAACAACAAGTCTATTATTCCTGGGCAAACAAATCCCATGCATGAGGGGAAATTTGCAAAATCCGACCCAGTCACTTGGGCTCGTGGACTCGATGTTGGTTACAAATTCAGCTAGGCTAGGGCCTAATGTGTTGTTTCCTGACGTTGTATGATGAATCAAGTATCCAGAAGAAGGAAAAAAGCCAGTTGCAGTCTGACGCAGGTATTTTTAAGGAAATATTGAATTTGTAGGCTGAAACCAATATATCACAACCTAGAGCAGTACGGAGGGCTGTGTTGATACCACTCCCCGATACTGATATACCGGCAAGCAGAGTATCGAAAAAACCAACCCGATAGTAATTCTTCACGTACAAGCAGCAAAATATTGAACCAGTGCAAATAGTTTAGTCAAATCAAAACTATGCAAGTTTGCAAACAGGTAGTTAGTACACCGGCACACAAATAAAAAAAAAAGTTATGTAGTATCGGTTGCAAGTATTGGATGAAAATGGATTATACCGATCCGATGCTATGCCCTAATGCCACGGTGTCGGTATCAAAACTACTATCGTCAGTATCTAAACACCCCTAGCAGGCAACACAAACCTACATTTATTGCATAAGAAATATCATATTCTGCACACAAAATTTTGTCTGCTTCAACATATTGGTGTCCATTTTTTTTCCTGATCCATTACACGTTTAAAAAACTGTCAAGAGATCTATTTATCTATGGCCTATTTTACTCAACATTTTGTTTTTATAGTGTACTGGGAGCACATTACGGTTTACAGTTTTGTAAGGGCTTGTAGTGTTGATGTAACGTTATTTTGCAATCATTGGCAGGTGCTTGGGCTAAACAGAAGATCCTTTTTTATGCAGAAGACTGGGATGCTATTGAAATCTAATTAGAGTTCCTTCTTGATTAGTGATGGAGCTTAAAAAATTAATTGGCATCAAATTTTGAAAATGTCAGTGGTATTGGAAAAAAGTGACATATATGGATTTATGAACCAATACTGGTAAAAATCTTTAAATAACATAAATACACACTGTGTAGTGTGAACAGTCCAGTGCCGTCAAAACGTATTCGTAAGGAAGCTTAACTTAGGCTAAACAGTGTAACAAGGTTAGGCTTTACTGTTCAGAAGCCTGACAGAAATGTTAAAAATAATAAATAAAACCACCATTCAAACTACAGTTGAACCGGCTCAAGTTGTAGGACTAATGGATTATGGTATAAACTGGATAACTGAGGTTTGTACAACTTGCTGGCAAGACTGGTGTACTTTCAAGGTGGTTGGTTTTTGTGTTAAGGTACGTTACCTGGACGAAGGATACAATGCTTTAGAAGACTAGTCTGGCTTTTTTTTTGACAATTTTTTAGGCTACCCAATTAAACCGTGCATCAAGACATAACTAAAATTAAGTGATCATCTTGGTGTTCTGAGGAGACCTGACTTTTCCATGATTCGAGTCTCTCTTGGCTCTGTCTTTTCTGGATGTTAGTGGCTTTAGCCATTTCCGGTGCTGTTTTGCGGTACTGACAGCATAATTAACATTTATAAGGTATCTAAAAAGTTATCGATGTGTCCGAGAGACAATACTGAAAGTGTGTCAACAGTCACAAGTTTGTCTTAACAGAAATATTTCCGGCCATTGCCACATAGTTGAAAGAAAATGTTGTTTGAGTCTTCAGCTATTTTTGCAAGTAGAAGCACAACAATCAAAATGTTTGCCTTTTCAGAAGTAGGCTATTATGTTCTTGCAAGCCTCGTAATTTTATGGTATATTTTATTATAAACATATTGATTAGTCTTGCTATTTTTTAATCCATTGCCTTCATCATCTTATATGTACGACAGAAGCATGCTAGCAGCCTAATAAGCTATCATAGTTGTGTGTATTGAAAGTACATCAACTGTGGAATTGGAACACACATTTGACGTTGAGTCTCGTAGTTACTAGTAGGCTAACCCTAACAGGACTAAACAGAGGAGGGAGCAAGTGTGGCTTCTGTTCGTATACACCCATTTTTCAAGTGGGCCCTTGCCCAGCCCACCAGCTAAAACATAACGCTACAAAAAGGATGTTCAGTTGCACCCAACTGAGGGAGCCGTTCTGGTATGTATGCTAACTGACATGGATGCAGACAGATTCAAACAAAAAAGCCGTAAGTACTTGTCCCTCAGAAAGGTGTGAGAGGGTCCACTGAAAAATAAGAACCGTAGGACCCATCAGAACTTTGGGCAACCCGTGCTGGGTACTGTAAACTTCTTACCGTTGTCAACTACTTTGTCATTTTATGTTTTGACTAACTGCGCCTGCTGTAGCCTCCCATATTTACGATGTAATTCGCTCCAATGCGTTTCTAGTTTGGGAAGATCTAATATCTTGAACATGGTGAAGTAGAGTGTAAATCGAATTAGACATATTGTCTCTGAAAATGTTGCATTCTTTCATCGTAAAGAACTCCATTATTTATTTACTGAAAGTTAATGTATAGGCTAAAATGCTTTTATACATTTGGAGGCTTACCGGTAAGTCGTTCTTGCATAAGTGCTGTCGTAGGATAGAACAGAACGAAATAATAGGCCTAAATTTAAGTTAGGTATAATTCTGCCCAATCGAGGCATTGAAATAAACTGACTGCTCCGAAAGTGACTAGCGCATAAAACTAATAAAACTTAGTGAGTTTTCTTGGCATCATTAAAACAAGGAAAGCCATTGTCTGTTATTAAATAACCTTTTTCTGTGCATTATGAGTTTGTAGTTGCAAATAGTGTGATTAGTTTCCGTTCTTTATCGTTTGCTCTCCGTACCCTCCCCTTCTATTTTTCGACTTTTGCACCAGCGACTTCCACACTTTTTCAACGTTCTTCAAAATACCATTCTTTTTTGGGGAGTTTTGAGTTTAACCAGCTATTGTCAGTTGTGGAAAACCATTTTCTTAAAATCCAACCCAGGTGGAGTATTTTAGGGAGGAAGGTAGTATATGAAAAGAAGGCCACGTCTATACAACGGTTATTTGCATCCATTATTTGATAAGAAAAATTGTCGGCGAAAATTAGATCAAAAATTGGTGTCAACCCGGAAAACGTGTAGAGGTTACCTAAAATCTGTGTGTTAACGATGCATAATTCTAGTAAAGAATGCTAAATAGTTTGTAGTATTATGACCTAGTGCTTGTATGATATGTCACTAAATTCATTTCCTGATTTAATTTTCCGCAGTCGAAGGTCGAGTTAAATTATAGCTGAATAAGTTGAGTGCAAAAACGCACAAATTATGCACTTAATTAAAGCACGAGTGGCATGCGTTCAGTGGGAGAATATTTTTTTTCCTCAAAACGATTCTCCATAGTACTTTCGATTTACGTTCTCGATTTTCCTTTCGATTTACGAATGCGATTTTCGATTTTAGATGTAATTTCGATTTACGAAGTTTAGTTTTACGATGTTTATGATTTGTTTGCTTTTATTTTGTCATAGCGATACTTGCACCACCATTGCATTTCTTCTTTCTTTCCTGTAATTTTGTGTGCTACTGCGTTGGTATTTCTTATTAATTAGGCCGAAAGCTTACAACAATGAAAATATGCCTAGTCGAACCACAATCATCTTTCATTTTTCGCTATTCCCATTTTTGTAGGTGCCTTAGAGGAGTAAAGATAAGTAAGTAAGTAAGTAAGTTTATTACAATAAACAATTGCAGTATAACAATACAGTATGTGCCCACATTCCACAAGAGCTGATGCCCGCGTGTGGCATGTAGGTACCATACAAGAAATTATAAAACAAAACATTGTATAAAAAGAAAAATCGCTGCAAAACTTTAGTTACAACATGTAATTAATAATAGAATTATTATAATAGAATTATTTATTATATAAACATAAAACGAATTATAAAATAATGGGAAGGTAATGGATTTGCAAGGTAAGAGATACTTATTGCGAAAGAAAGTTTAGCTTACAATTTTGAATAACTTTTCTATAGACTCAGTAGTTAAGCTCAGTAGCCATTTATACAAGGTAGCCATATATCTACCTTGCTCACTATACTGATTTCGATACATGCTTCGCATAGTTTCTTTATTCCCTGGAGCATCACAAAATAAATGCTTGAAACTGACACAATTTGTTCTTCATATTCCTCAGCAAATCTGCATTCCATCTACATTACTCAACACGTACGATTTATTTGCCTGTTTGCATGCTTTTGACACACTTTTACGGAAGTAAGGCTCCTTTAAGTTGAGAACAACTTCTAACGAAAGATTGAGCGATGAAAGTGTGGAGATTGGTCTCAGCTTTCGTCCGTACATTCGTCAATGTTGGACGCTCTCGTACTGTTGTTAATTGCAAACGTACCACAATTGGCCTTTAAAAGACCAATTCTCAATCTACCTATCTCTCAATCTGCCTTCTTTCCAATGATTTTACTGTTGTCAAACAAATGTATTATCTTCAGTAACAACAATGTGTATTCCAATTCTCTTGTAAACTACAATGTAAACTCATGCATTGCCTGACCGACAATTGTAATAGATTATCTGTTACGTAACAATGTTTTCCAAGCACTCCGTTAGTCCAATTCGACTGCATCCATCGTAAGTTGTTTATTTTAGTCTAGCCGAGTCGCTCGCTTACGCTCGCTCATTTGGCGTCGTCTCGCTTCGCTAGAGGACATTTCTTGTTTCAACATCTGTACTGCTGACGGACAATTTCACACCAAAAAAAACGATCATGATAATTATAGCGCCAGTTTTTTGGAATGTTCAGTTCATAAACAAACCATAACTTGTGCTTACTCTTTTTTTTCTCTTTGTTTATGTCAGTAAGTCTTGCTACTAATTTTGCAACCTGGTCCCTGTTGTGAACAGATCTTTTTTTTCAAATAAATTGTGCTGTGTAAGCTGCACAGCAGAAGCAACGCCAGAGCTGAACACCAGGAAGCGCACGTACCCTGAAATTCGTGTTAGTACCACCATATCCCTATAAATTCTTACACCTACCATACATAGGTCTTCTTGTTTCACTTATTTTAGGAATGTTTACTTTATTTCCTGCATTGTCTGCTTTAACGTTTTTGGGCATTTATTTATTTCGCCCCATCCCCAATGGCGAAATAGTTGTAAAACGTCAAAAGATTTTAATGCGTCATTAAACAAAGATCGTCACAAAGGTTTGTTGACAGAGTTAACCAAAACAGTTTCGTGAGGGTTTAAAGCAAGTGTCAGGCCTACAGGTAGCACGAAAACACATCCAGAAGTTAGCACAATCTATTTATATACTAATTGTGCCCGTGCGGACTCCCCCCCCCACCCGTACCCGCACATCTCTGACCCCCCCCCTCGCCCCCACGCACCCCATTGCACCCCCTTCCTGCACTCCCATAGTGTGGGTTCTGAATATCTCTCCGCGTCCCTCGGGCACCTCATGTGTTTGGTCTTTGGTTTTAAATTTATCAAAATAAATCACATATGCCCTCGCGCCACAATTGCTTTAACTCCCAATCCCCACACTCCTGTCCCCTCTCCCGGATACGCACCCGTGGGGGCCCCCCCCCCCCCACACTTTGGCTTGAGCAATCCTTACCGTGTGAAAAATAAGTGTGCATGGCGTCATTTACAAACGGGCATTCCCCGTTCAGGCCCCTCCCCACACCCAGTTAATTGCTTTGGCTTGAGCAATCCGTACCGTGTGAAAAACAACTGTGCATTGCGTCATTTACAAACGGGCTTTCCCTGTTCAGGCCCCTCGCCATTCCCAGTTAATCGCTTTGGCTTGAGCAAGCTGTACCGTGTGAAAAACGATTGTGCATGGCGTCATTTACAAACGGGCATTCCCCGTTCAGACTCCTCCCCACTCCCAGTTGATCGATTTGGCTTGAGCAATCCGTAC
>JAHWFP010152160.1:0-31239 GCA_023313725.1 Lithobius niger | reverse complement strand
ACTCCTCCCCACTCCCAGTTGATCGATTTGGCTTGAGCAATCCGTACCGTGTGAAAAACAACTGTGCATGGCGTCATTTACAAACGGTATTCTCCGTTCAGGCCCCTACCCACTCCCAGTTAATCGATTTGGCTTGAGCAATCCGTAGTCTGTGAAAAACGACTGTGCGTGGCGTCATTTACAAACAGTATTCTCCGTTCAGGCCCTTCCCCACTCCCAGTTTATCACTTTGGTTTGAGCAATCAGTACCGTGTGAAAAACAACTGTCCTTCGTACACGACGTCATTTAAGACATGCCTTTGCGATGACTGCGCAGAACAAATTGAAAGTCGAGGCAACAATGTGCCAATTTCAACTTCTTTTCAAGGCAACAACAAACCAGTTTCAACCTAAAGCCAAAGAATTAACACACTCGCATGTTTTCATTGATCCCCTTCCGGGGTCGTCGTTGCTTCATTTCTGCTCTGTGACAGCTTTGGTTTATAATGAAAGATACAAACAAAAACGACAAGTGTGCCGTAAAAAAAAGGGTTATATGATTGAAGTTTCACTAGTTAAAATGCATACGGATAAAACTTGATGATTTAATTGAAATAATAAAATGTACAATTGAGAAAATTCCATCTGTTTAGGTGCTGTTGTGCTTTACATTTTAAATATATGATTGGTAAAGCACAACAGTACCTAAACAGATGGAATTTTCTCAATTGTACATTTTATTATTTCAATTAAAAATCATAATTTTTTATCCATGTTCATTTTTACAAGTGAAACTTCAATCATATAACCCCCTTTTTTATGGCACACCTGACGTTTTTGTTTGTAATCCGTGTACCCTTTTTACAGCTATGGCGTCGCGCTACAAATCTTTATGAATGCAGTCGATGTTGCTGGTCCATTGTTTCAATGGATTTTAGCTTTCGAAATTGGTTGGAAGCTTTTCACTCTCAGCCAGTGTGGTCGGCAGGCTTCGATCAGCTGGATCAAGGGCCACGCTGGGTGCTTTGGGAATGAACTGGCTGATGGCCTTGCCAAATGGGGTTCCACTGAGGGTGCTAACAGGGTTACTTTCGTTCTGGGCCCAAAAGATCTACGCCCGGTTGTCAGGGGAATTTTCGTGAGAGAGTGGGCAGTTGAGTGGTCTTCAGGGTTGGTAGGCCGCAGTTTGTTTGGGTTACACCCCTCTGTTGTCTGTCCCAGAGCTCTCAACAACCTCTCCCGTAAAGAGGCAGGTGTGATCTCCAGGTTACGCCCCGGGCATGTCCCTCTTCGGGCTCACCTGTTCCGGCTTGGATGGGTGCGGTCGCCAGTTTGTGCATGTGGTGGTGGCAAGGAGTCTGTACGTCACTTCCTCTTAGAGTACCCCCACTGGGTGGCGCAGCGGCGGTTTTTGCATGTTAATGGGATAGATCCTCTAGTCACGGCCCATGGTGTCACTCCGCATTCTGCTGCTGGTGTTCGTTCTCTGCGCAGGACGATTGGCTTCTGTAATGCAACCCGGCATCTAGTGTAACATTTCTGGCTCATTCCCCTTCCTCGTTCCCCATGCTCCCCTTGGTTCCATTTTGGAGCGTGTGTCTAGTTAAGGTTCAATAGGGTGAGCAGGTGATAAAGGTTGTGCTGTTTATTCGGCTTAGGTGTTAAATAGGTTAGGATTAGTTTTTAAGTTAGAGCGTTTGGATTTGTGGTCCTGTAAGCTCTGAAATAAAGTAAAGTAAGGCTGAGTGGCATTGTTCCCTAATTACAATGGTTAAAACAATGTAAAACAATCAAAATAATCGTCCAGGGTCCAGTAACTCTGGAATGGATCGACCAATCGAAAAAGTGGTCTCTGTAAGGATGAAGCCCAGAGCTCTGTAAAGGCTGCACCAAAGGTAGCAAACGCACGGAAAGCTGGTGTTGCAAGGGAAACTGAGCCAGAACAACCAAAGGAGGAGAAGAAAGGAAAAGATGATGGGGAAGAGAAAAGGTCGCCATCACCAGGTTATGGAAGGAAGGGAGTTACGGCTTCAGCTAAGAAGACCGAGGGGAAGAAGGTAGAAGCGGCGGCCAGCTGCGAGGCGAAGCATCCATCAGCCAAACCATCAGGAAAGGAAAAACCAGCCACCCCCACTCAGGGCGCTCCGCCCCCCCCCCCTCATGGAAGTCGACAGAAGGGACGCAACAGCAGTGGCAGCCGCAAGAAACGCACTCGCCACTCCAAGGAAAGAAGCCAAGGACCACCACCACCACCACCACCACCACCACCACTCAACCTAAAGAGACGGCGGAAAAATCAACCCAAACGCCGATAATCCGTCAGCAACATATTGGATCGCAAGTCTAGACAGGCGAGGCTGGCAGAAAAGGTTTCTACGCCAAGGCTTCATGTTCGATGTCACAAGCGTATTGGGAACAAGTCCTCCTTGACTACAAGTTACAACTTGGGAAACCAAGCCATCCCATGGCGGAAATAGTCAAAATGAAGTATGCGAACGACATACCATCCAGAATGGAGAATCCATGGGGAACTTGGCCGAGCACATCTACCTGGACGCCCTATAGCACGGACAACATCGAAGTTTTGGACCTTGCAGTGCCGGCTGGCTCCTCAATTCAAAACCCAATGGAGAAAAGCCATTCATTGTAATGTACGCAAAACGAAGAATGTTAGTTTTAAGAATTCGATATTTTTTTTGTATATTGTGAAATGATAGTTTAATGCATGGGCCACATTGGGCTGTTAGTTTAAAAGTTCGTGAAACTCTATATAGTGTATAAGATTAGCATTTAATAAACTAGCTCACCAATATGTAACTTAGAAACTTATTGCCAGCTAGGTGATACATAGTGTTATGTAAGGCACGTCGTCCTTCCCATAAGCACACTCTTAGGGGAGGGGGATGTAACCGGCTTACATGGATGGCAACACGCAACCAACGGAGTCAGAGCTCCTTGGTGCACCTTGCCGTTAACAGAGCTGTTGTGCGCATGCTGCTAACCACCGTATACACACAGGAGTTGGCACAGCGCCCAACAGTCGGGTGCGAGGGTGTCCTATTGTTCGACCCAGTTAGAGCCGGATCGCACTGGTTTAGCCGTAATCCACTGGTTTCGAGGCTAGAGCTCGAGCTGCTATATAATAAGCTTGAGCTCGGCCGTTCGCCAGTTGGTGTGGGAGCTCTGACTGAAAAGTTGGATCTCCAGGAGCCTACGTAGGTGTAAGCAGAAGGCCAAATTCTGCTATCAGCCTAATATGTATTGCTATTGTGTACAGTCCCCTAGCTGTGCAGTAAGAAGTGAATTAGGATTGCGCATTGTGTCTTGGTAATAATCGTCCACTTCCGTAGGAACCCTTACAGTGTGAGCTTGCTAGTGCTGGCCGCTACTTCGATGTTTACCAATTTTACACTTCTACAGCGACAATATTCGAAGCCGTCGGTTGAATACCACTGCAATTAAATATTTCGCAGTTTTTTTTAGCATTCAACCTTTTAGCACTCCACGTTTTCCTTTCTTGTGACGTTATTGGAATCCGTTGATGCCGCTATTTTCCTGTCCCACCATGCGGTAAGATCTAGACTTCAGGTTTGGTTAACATCTCTTTAATGTTTTGTGCAACTTGACATCCCGGGCACTGCACTGTAACTGAGGTTGGCGTTAAGTTTGTCACACCCGACTCCATTCCGTTGCGTTCCGTCGCAGGCCGTCAAATATTTATTTTCATTATAACCATGTAAATTAGAGGAGTCGCATCGATACTGCTCCGTCCTGTTCCGTGACGACCCATCGGATGCAGACGGAATTGTCAAGGCAGAATCCTGTCAGTCAAAAACTGATCGCATCGGAAGAGTGCACGCACCTGCCGTCAGTCGACGGCCGTCGTCAACCGTCACGCGCCTGCGTTCAACGCCTATCCCCTCCTAAATACATATACAAGCCTATTTCAGTTGCATTCTGGATTTAAATGTCATCATGCCTTACCGTAGAGAACTGACACCTAATTTTCTACGACTTAATATTTAATTACCTACTTATGGGTATTACAAGTCCTACTTCATTTGCATTTCTAATTTGGGCGCGATCAAATTTAAAATCTCAGCGGAGCAGACTGAAACGGTTTGCGGCAGTAGCAACGTGCGCTAGATCATCCATTACCGTCAGTCGTCGGAACGGAACGGAAAGGAGTTAAGTGGTGTGTGACAAGCTTTAATTACCTTGCTGTCGACATTCCATTAAGCCTCAGTCCCCCCCCCCTTCCCAGCCTTGTCGCGTGATGCTTGGAAATCGACATCATTTCGCTTGACGCTTTAAAAAATGAAAACGCACGCGTTTTTCACCTCCTTGATGCAGCAGCAATCTTCGAGCAATATAAAGAAAATAGCGGTAGATCAAAAATGGAACAACACCATTCGCAGCAGCACCGCGATTTTCATAACTGCAACCCGATCACGAGGCCCATACCGGCCTATCGGATGACGGAGATTCTGGAATGTGGATGCTGTGTTTACCATATGTGCAACACTACCGATATGGGGAACAGGCTCCTTTAAGCGTTTAGCATGGGACATACAATTGATCAAGACTGGGTTGTGAACTGGAAACGGCACTAGTTCCCGCAACTAGAAACTGCTATGTCTCATGCCGAATGGTAGCAATTGGTATTCAAAAGACTGACAACTGAAAGGAAGAAAGCTGCCCATAAACCACGTGAAGGAATGGACTTCAACCAGTTTCACCCACTCCCACACCTTGACCAGCGTCAAAAAAAGGAACACAACGAACATCGGTTTATAACTGCCATTCCTATTGACAAAATAAAAGTGGTATAAAGTGAAGCAGATTTGTACTGCTATGCTGCCTGTAAGATCTTCCTTCAGTTATTACTAAAACGAGGAGGCACTGAAATGTTTATTTTATTCCTGTTGATCTTAGTTTCTAACAGCTACTTAATTTTGTGAGTCAGCGAGAATGGGTAGTAAAAGATGTCTCCTAAAAAGGCAAAACTCACAACCACCTTGTAATGCACATGTATTTGATTTTCAGAGCCGTATTTTTTGCTCCTTGTTCACAATGACGATGCGTAAAAAGTTTGAAGAAACATTAAGAAATGGGTTAAGCCCCATAGACCACACAACTGATGGGGGCATCCATGTTGGATTGTGACGATTATATTCTACTTAAACTGGTTGTCGGTCAGTCTAGGGTCGATTATTTGTGTGTTTATTAATATTTTGTTTTCGTTGCAAACCAGGCAGTGCGATGCGGGGACGCAAAGCCGGGAACAGGATACACTCACAAGATCACTGAATGGCTTTAAATGCACATCCGGCCTGCCTTATAACAGCTACGCGCAGACTGCCATCCGCGCATTAACCAGTGCCAACGTCGGCTGGGGTGGTAGCTGCGTTCCTCGCAGCGAGGAACATAGCTGCTGTCTCGGTTGGCTTTGGGAATAGTACACGAAAAGGAATCAAGTTAAAGATTGTGTCGTCATAAACCGTAATGATTCTCGGATTTTAACATCACAATTTATAATTTTCTAAGCTAATGTCTTATGATTTTGCTTCGGCGATCTATTGGAACAATTAATTTTAATTTTTGCCACATTAGTCTTTTAGATTTTTGATTTCATGGTAATTATTATAAAATTATTATATGCACACACAGGGATGATACGTCATGATTATTGTAAGCGCGCAAAGCATCATACACGTGTAGAATACAGTAAATAAAGTTAACAATTATTCAACAGAAAATCTCATAGACGCCACATTTTAAAACGAATTTTTACAAAGGGATTGACTAACGGTAAGGAAATAAATAGACCTTTGGGGCCGTACTTGATGTGGTGGATCGAGAAAAATGGCGCTGGGTAATATCCCTTTAAACATTAGAAGTATAACACAAACAAGACTTCTTTCATACTTAGAGGTGAACGAAATGTGAGGTTTCATAAAATAAACAGACGACTTGATAAGGTTTAGTCGAAATATTTATTGATAAACCTTAAAAAAATATTGCGTAAGAATTCTGTTAAGTTAAAATAACACAGATTTCAATTTTTTTTGCATTCCTACAGACATGTCAAACAATGTTGTAATTACGATGCGGTTATGTGGTTGTGGCGGGGGGACCAAAGACGTTTGGCAGAAGCTTAGCAAGCATTGGTAAGATGCTGTTAAGGATTATGTCTTTCCAAGTAGCAGGAATCGGAATAATAGATATAACTGCCGTAATTATAGCCATGAGGTTAGGCTTCCCGTCTTGACGCTCTTCGATAGGAAGGCCAGCTGTGAGAGTAAGGCAAATGGCGACTGCTAACAAGACGACGAACGTATTCTTCATCATGGTGAAATATTGAGAACTGAAACAAACAAAATTGAATTGTTAAAATGCACGTAATATAATGGTAGAGTCAATAAAGTTACAGTTGTATTTAATAAAAAAAATAAATAAAAAAACATGGCCGCCCTGGGTGTTGTTTGTGAGAGCATGGTTTTTCGATCAGCGTCTTTTGGGTAACCCAAAAGACGCTGATCGAAAAACCATGGTGAGAGGAACGACGGACGAAGGTTCTGAAATAGTGGTGTTCAACAGATAGTTTCAAGCCAACCTTTGGTAAATTGACAACATAAGAACACAGAGGTTAGTGAGTTTGGTGAGTGAAAAACACCTTGAAATACCATAATTGGGACAAAATATTTGAGGCAGAAGGAATCGACAGGTGTTGTAGAAAATATCAACATCAGAAAATTAAATGCGTTTGAAAAGTGCAAAAAGTTTCGATCCGGATTCAAAAAGTGAATCCAGATCAAACCCAAGACACTTAGATGAAACTAACTGAAAGTGAAAGCGAAAGTGAAAGGAAAAGTGAAAGTGAAAATGTCCAGATGCGGCGAATGTGAGGATAAATTGGGAAACCAAGGGGATTGGGTAAAATGCGGTGTGTGCAGTGCAAAATATCACTTTCACTGTGCAGCAATAACGCAAAAAACGTGGAAAGCAAAGAGTGATAAGAAAAAAGAAGAAAGGAAATGCACAAGATGTCGCAAGCCAAGAACGCAATCAGAAACTGACCGTGACCAGGAGAAAGTAACCGATAACGAAGATGAATCATGTGAAAAAACATTAACTACAGCAACCAAACAAGTACAAAAGGAAAGAAGAAATATTAGTACAGAAGAACAACTGAATGAAAAAATTAAGAGTGGAAGAGAGATTATGCAGAAGTGAAAGGAAAATGGACATAATAATCAAAGCTAACGAAAAAATAGAAGAACTCATAAAAACAGTAGAATTCATTAGCCTAGAACAAAAGGACTTGAAGAAAGAAGATAAAGAAAAAAAAAGAACAAATGAAAAAGCTGGAAGACAGAATACAAACCTTAGAAAACAAAAAAGTAAAAAACAAAATAGTAGAACGAACAGTTGCAAAGAGTTTATTTAAATGAACATATGACTCCACACAGCAAAAACCTATTCTGGAAAACAAAAAACTTTGCAAGAGATAACAATTACAAGTATGTATGGTTCAGAAATGGAAAGATAATGATGAGAAAAGATGAAAATGAGAAGGAAGTACAAATTGTACGGGGAGAAGAACATTTAATGAGCGTAACACCAGTAGAATAAATTTGTAAACATCATTTTTGAAGATGGCAGAAAAATTGAAGAAAAAATTAAGGAGGAAACTGGGGACTGCAAAATCATAAAAGTGTTACATAGTAATGTAAGAAGCTTAAGAAAGAACTGGGATCTCGTGCAACTAAAATTGTAGGAAATCAAAATAAAATGGGAAATAATAGTATTAACAGAAATAAGTATCAAAAAAGAAGAAAACTGTATTAGTCCAGTCAACGAAGGCTCAAATTTGGCGAATGGTGGAATAAAATCCCAAAGTCTAGAAACTTTGTAAGGTTGTTTGGGGAGGTCTAGTAATGACTATGTCCTGATGATTTGGAGGTGAGCTGGCTTTGCTAGACCACAAAATGCCCCAAAATAGGTAATTTTTTTATTAGTTTTCTGTTAATATCTCTGAATCTGTGGGACCTAACAAAAAATGTTCTCTACAAAAATTAAAGGAACAACATTTAAGACAAATTTGATTCTATTTATTTTTTCTCTAGCACCAATAGTTTACGAGATATTCGAGTTCGAAAATTGAAAAATCTCGGAAATTGACAGAGATCTGCTATACGCGGTGTACATAGATTGGGTACCAACCGTAATCACCTTTAAGTTGCTATGCCAATCATATAACATCAAACACTTATTTACCACTATACACATTTATTTACTTCATATAACATCGAATCGTAACATCAAATACACATACAATGTCAAGTCGAAGTCAACGTTCTCCTCCTGAAGGTTATCGTCGCTAACAGTTAGCATCAGGCTATTCAAACAGTCACCGTGGCAGATAGCAGGGCACCTCACGCTTATTTTCCTGCACTCAACTTGTTTCCACAACCTGTGGTGCATCTACTAAATATAACGTTGAGGACAGCTTCTAGGGCAACAGCATCTTTGATTGCAGAAGGCACTAGATTGCCACTCTGCCTACACTTCCAACGCCAAAGTGCAGCTAGTACCTCATTTTCCATCTAGAGTGGCATGGCACCTACGCAAGTTGAGAGCCGTTTGTAAGAGGAGCTCTCTACAGACTCAAGAAAAATATGTGTCCTGCCTCCGCTACATCAGTTTCAATCTAACAAACATAAGGCCAGGCTGATCAAGATGCTTTTTTCCAACTAAATGGCAGAGGAGTAAATACCTTCCTAATGACCTAATGACTTAATGATGCTAAGACTCTAATTGTCAGGAGCGCCATCGCCAAAGCGAGTGACAGGACAGCGTAGCCATTGTTGGAGAAGATGTAGATCTATATTTCTTCTTACAGGTCAGAGAGCTACACACCGAAATATATTCTTCTACAAGCCAGGTTGTAGACAGGTAAGAACATGTAATTTCTTCAACTTAACAGCAACGGAAGGGCCTCGAAGATGTCATACTATTTGCATTCACAGGGTGCGACAAGACAAGCTTCCTTCAGGAAGGAGGAAGAAGCAGGTTACAAACTGTTGTTGCAACGTGAGGCATTGCGCTCAGTAGCAGATGTGTTCAACCACTCACCTTCCAAACATCAACAGGTAGTGGAGGTAGATCAGTTTTTTCTTTACTCTATATAGACCTCCTGCTACAACGTCCCTCAACTTGGATAGGCACCATGACCTCACAAAGTCTTTCGCCAATATGAAGTCGGAGCTACTATCTCTTCCTCCAACAGAAGGGGCAGCAATGCAATGCTCATTTCCTGTTTTCCACCAACTGCAACTGTAGATGGGTAATGCGTTACCGGCTAGCTGCACTTTGGGGTTGGGTAGGCAGAATGGCAATCTTGTGCCTACGGAGCCCCTGAGGCTGTCTCAATTTCATATTTTGCAGATGCACCACATGTTGTGGAAACAAGAGTAGGTGCAGGAAAGTAAGCATAAGTTGCACTGCTATCTGCCACAACTGCCGTGCTGACTGTTTGTATAGTCTGACACCAACTGTTGAGGACGATAACCTTCAGGAGGAGGACGTTGACCTCGACTTGATTTGATGTTACGATGTGATGTTATGTACTAACCTGATGTAGTAACTGCACATGTGGTAAATAAATATGTATAGCGGTAAATACGTGTTTATGTTATATGATCGTGTAGTAACTTAAATGAGATTAGGGTGTGTTCAACTGATCTATGTACACACCACGTACAGCAGATTTCTGTCAATTTCGAAGAGTTTTCAATTTTCGAACTCGAATACTTCGTAAACTATTGGTGCTAAAGAAAAAATGAAGAGAATCATTTTTGTGGTAAATTTGTCCTCTTTAATTTTTGTAGGAATATTTTTTGGTAGGACCCACAGATTCCGAGATATTAACGTAAAACTAATAAAAAATTCACCTAGTTGGGGGATTTTATGGTCTAGCGAAACCAGCTCACCTCCAAATCATCAGGACTTTTGATATACTCATTACTAGACCTCCCCGAATAACCTTACAAAGTTTCAGGACTTTGGGATTTTATTCCACCTTAAGTCCTATTTTGACTGGACTATATGTATAATCTAGAGGGTTATGAGAAAAAAAAACTATAACAAGAGAGTCTACAAGGAGAGGAGGAGGAATTATAGTATTTATTACAGAAAATTTCAGTATAATTTCACAAGAAATAGTAATAGATGATAACAGTGCAATGGAAATAGAAATAGGAATTCCAGATGAAAAAGAAAAAACCAGAATCATTGCCATTTATAAAAAAACCAAATACAAGCAAAAAAGACCTCATAAAAAGACTAAAACTTCTAGGTAAAAATAAAAAATACCTTGGTCTCACCAAATAATAATAGGCGATATGAACATTGACATTCTTAAAAATTCTGAAGACAGCGAAGACAAATACGAGCAAAATTTGATAGATAAATACGAAAACACATTAGCAAAATTAGGTTTTGAACCAAAAATAGACTCGCCTACAAGAGAGGAAGTAGTAATGAAAAATGGACAAAATTACTTGCAAAATCCTGTATTGACCACATATACATAAAACATGGAAAAGGTGAAACAAGAGGTGCTACACTAACAGAGAAAATTTCCGACCATTATTTAACTATGTGTTGGATGTGGAATAAGACAAAATAAGACTAAGGATAATATGGAAAACCAAATGCAAAACCACTATACTAAATATAATCATGAGAAAATTATTAAAGAAATGAATAACATAAAATGGGAAACAGTAAGTTTCCTTAACAGTCCTAGTGAAATTTATAACACAATAAAGAATAAAATAAACAGCATATACACACAAAATATCATAAATATAAAAACTGGAATAAGAAAAGAGAATAACATGAACAACAATGAGAAGAAAAGAAAGGATTGGATAACAAATGAATTGATAAATAAAATAAAATATAAGAATGAACTACAAAATAAAATAAGGAAAACTGCAGAACCAGACATAGAAATGGTAGAGACTTATAAAAACGCAAAAAAGGAAGTAAACAGGGAAATTAAAGAATGCAAACAAAAATATTACAAAGAAAAATTAGAGAAATTACAACAAAATAAAAAAAATAGTATGGGAAGTAATAAATGAAATCACCAAAACGAATAAAAATGAGCCAGTATTGATAACAGCATACAATTGAACTTTAAAGGAGAAAATATTTCAAAGATAACAAATGAATTTAATAAAGTATACTCAAGACAAGTACCAAGACTGAAGGAAAGTCATAAAAAAGAACACAGAATGTATAAAAATGTGTATTTTATAAAAGCTTAAGGGAAACATCAAAACAGAAACTGAACACAACAGAAAAATCAATATAAATTGTATATGCAAATGAGAAAGAACTAATTAATGAGTTAAAAAATACAAAAGCGACAGGGACTGATAAAATACAAACTGAACATATAAGAAAATCCAAAGAGAATACATCAAAAGCAATATGCAAATTAATAAACTCTACGATTGATAAGGAAGTATGGCCAGATATGTTAAAAATTCAAACAATAAGACCAGTGTATAAAAAAGGATCAAAAACGAATAAGAATAATTATACACCTATAGCATTACTCTCTATAATTGACAAAATAATAGAAAAATTCTTTGCAAATAAAATAAGGAATTTTTTAGACAAAATGAAGGTATTAAACAAGAATCAATACGGATATACAAAAAAGAAGGGTACAACTGACTTTTTAACAACAGAACTAAATGATTTAATAACATGTGCATTGAATAAAGGGAAATATGTTGGTGTAGTGTTAGTGGATTTACAGAAAGCACTTGATACATTTGATAAAAACATTTGATACATTTATTAAAAAAATGCAAGCATATAGGGCTCAGAGGGAAAAATATAATATTTTAGTAAGCTATTTAAGTAATAGAAGAACATCAGTAGAGATTCGGGGAGTAATAGCGAATTAATTGACACAAAATTTGGAGTTCCACAAGGCTCTGTATTAGGACCATTACTGTATTTAATATACACAAATGATATCTCAGATAACTTAGAAAAAACACAAATCCTTTTATTTGCAGATGATACGATACTGATATCTATACATTATAAGTATTAGGAAATGATAAGTAACCTGCAACACGCTTTTAATATTCTAAATGACTGGTTTATCGAAAATGAATTGTTTATTAGCAAAGTTAAACAGTACAATTATACATTACGTTACCAAAAATGAATAAAAGTAAAACCGTTGATATTATTAAACATTATGGAAACTGTACCAATTTAATAGAAAATAATAAAAAGAAAACATGTCATGAAATGTGCATAAAACTCGAAAAAATTCTGCAAAATACCTAGGAATAGAATTTGATACAAATTGGAATTTTAAGTCTCATATAATGCAACTAATAACAAGGATAAGACAAGTGATACCGAAAATGAAAAATCAGATGAAAAATATACTAGACACTAAAAATAAAAGAATATTATATGATGCCTGGATTGGCAGCATATTAAGATATGGAATTGAAATTTACGGATTTGCAGCCGAGTATTTGATTGAAAGATTACAAAAAGTACAAAACAAAATCAATAAGGTATTATTTGGACATGCGAGAAAAGAACAAAAAAACTATTATACAAATAAATTTAAAAATAATAATAACGACAAAAGAAGTAAATTAAGAAATAAAAAACAAAGTATTGTATTACCAAGCTGGAACAATAAATATGGGAAAAGAAATAGAAATTGGTGTATATCGAACATCTTTAATGAATTGGCGAAAGAGATGTTAGAATGTGCAAATCTAAATTAATTAAAAATAAAACTAAAAAAAAATTATAAAAGACAATTAATTTGTATGCAAGTATGTAGATTACATTAGAATAACGGATAATTATAGTACACAATTGAATGATGCATTAAAATACTATGAACAAATTATTATTTACATGAACTAATAGAAATTTCATTGTAAAACATATAAATGATTCAATAACCTAAGGGCCAAGTATTGTTTGTTTACTTATTGTGAATGATGATTATATTGGACTCATACGAGCTGTTTTCACAGCTTCGAGGGTTACAATGCAAGTTGTAATTTACTATAGAATAAATTATTATTATTATTAATGGTTCCTAATTTAAGCAAAAAATACAGATCAAATACAGCTAAAAAGCTAGAACAAGTGACTACTTGAAAATGTAGAGAGAAGGCGAAAGGGATGGTATAGTATACAAGTAGCCGATGCACATACAGCTAAAGTACCGCAGAAAATTCCACTGAAGAGCACAGAAAATAAACGCTTTTTTAAGGTTACTTTCAGGCTTTTTCAATTGTTGCTGTTTAATTTTTATTTTTTTAAATTTTTTTTTGCTGATTTTTTTTCTGTCTGTCTCTCGGCCGCATTCAGTTTTGTTTTAACTGTACTTTGGGTGAAAAACCATCACCCTGATATTTTCCCTCCAATTTCCGAAATCCCAGTTTTCTGTTACAGTCTTGGAAGTTTGGCAAAATGATGGATGATAAAACAGAAAAGATAAGAAAGGTAAGTAAACTGCCAGCTGGTTTTTTTGCAATCTTTGTCCATCTAGTTCTTCTCTGCGGCAGTTGAACGAGTATTTTCATCATTTGGGATGGTTGGGTCAGGGTTAAGAAAAATCGTTGTTTTTTTCTTTAGCCCAGCCTGACTTTAAATATTCTTCTGGGTTTTACTATTTTTTTAAAGTTTTATTAATCTGTTATTGCTGCGATAGAACAATTATTTTCTATGTTTGGATTAGATTGGTCGAAAAAAATACGAATAAAATGTGTAAGTGAATCGACATTTGAGGGGCAAACCACTGGACCAGTTGCTTGTATGTTAAAATAGAGCCTAATTGCGGTATTTGAACTTTAGTGCTCCAATCTGGTGTACAACATCAATTTTTTTTAAATATGCAATGAACAAACGTATGGAAAGACAAGTGTTTGTAATCATTCTCCAAATATAAAAATTGAACATATGAGGAAATGATAAGTACGTTGGGTCCCATCTCAACGTACATTTTTTTTAGATGGGTCGGGGAAAGTTTCACAAACCTGAGTAATATAAACTTTGTAATCACTGGAATGAAAAAAAACTTGGTCATAAGGTACCGGTAATATAATATTTGTTGAAAACTTGATCTGTGAAGAAAACTTCTCAATTACTAGCCACGATAAGTTGAAAAACCCCACTGACGGTTTTTTCATCTGTTTTTTTTTGTAGAAAAAATTGGGCAGAAGAAAATGACAACTTATGATGCGAATTGCGGACTAAAAACATCCTTAAATTACACCTGCCTTCTAACTGCCAATACGAACCTATATCTGGATAGGGCAGAAAGAAAGAAAATCATGGAAAAACAACCCAAATGGGAAAATTAAAAAGCTCAGTGTCTCCGATCATTTGTGCCTAACCTTAAAACGATGAAACTTTCGCGTATGTTGCTTTTTACTGGGCTAAGCCTACGCCTGTATTTTTCATTTTGGTTGTTTTCCTCTAGCAAAGTTTGCTTGGTCAGTATGCAACTCACCAAGCAAATTCAACTCAACCCTGGGAGAGAAGTAAGTTCGCAGAAGGGTTTCATTACAGTAGGGGGGAAGGGATGAGGGGAAAAGGCAGGATACAAACTGCTTAATAATAATAAAAATGATAAAACATTTGTTTGCAAAGCAAAACAGGTCAAGCAAGGATCTCTGGTATCGCTTACTACCAGCCTAATTTAAGTAAAAAATCCAGTAAAAATTTTATCAATATATGTGAAAACAAAACAAAGTTGGACTTTAGTAAGTGTGTCTATGTAAAAAAAGTGTCAAATCATCTAAATTTAACAAACGTCTGAAAACACCAATAGACCCCGCAGTGACAGTATAGTTTTTAGAGAATTCCATGCGGGGACCACCTTACAGCAAAGAAATGTCGTCGACAATTTAACCTGGATGGTTGTATAACCAATTTGAGACTGTGGCCCCATTTCCTACACTCAGTGGAAACATCCAAAAAAGGTCTGTCAACCCCATGAAGGCAATGAACAGCCTTGAACCCCATGACGAGGTCAGCCTTTAACCGGCGAAGTGTCAAAGAATCGATTTTTAAAATCTTAAAGAGTTGGGAATAATTTACGTTTCTCATGCCCGGCAACCTTTTGGTTAAACGCCTCTGTACTGACTCAATGACATCAATATCTCTGAGAAGGTAGGAAGACCACACCAGTCTTGCATATTCCAGCAGTGGTTTCACATATACTGTAAAATCCCATTTCTTTGTTGGAACATCTCCAGAAGTAAAACAACGCTGAACAATGGCAAGCTCTCGATCTGCTAAAGAGACAATATGGGCACAATGAATCGACGACTTTAGGTTATGAGTGAACCAAATACCAAGATCTTTTACAAGGTTTGCTTTTGGCAGTGGCTCGTTTTTGAGGGTATATGTGGAACAAGGGTTTTGGTCCAGTTGGTCCATTTTTGGTCCAGTTTGGGTCCAGTTTGGTCCAGTTGTCCAGCAGTGAAGCCAAGCAGTCTGTTTGGGCTAATGTCAGAAATTGTTGCTTATCAAGGACTGCGGCAGTCCTTATGTAAGCCTCAGCATGAACTTCCATGTTAAACTTCACACTTTGAACTCCTACAGTTTCGCCCAGAATTGACATAGATCAACCAAATTCGGCATTTAGGGTCGTGTCGCAACTATTTCACTGCATTAGAAATTTTAATGACAACAATCGAACCGTTCGGCGTCCACAGTATGGCCATTTGTTGTTGTTGTTGTTGTTGTTGTTTTTGTTGTTCTTGTTGTTGTTGTTGGGACTCTTTGGCCTCACCTGGAGACCGAACCACTGAACCGATTTTCAAGTTCTATAGCTTAAAACATAGGTATGGACATGGCCTAGAGCCTTTCGCATGCTATTGTAATATAATTACAATATTCTTGACACGGAAAGCCAAATGGGCTAGATGAACTTTTGCTTTCATCTAGAGATCGAACCAATGAACCGATTTTCAATTTGTATAGCTTAAAAAGTAGGTATTAACACCGAACAGGGCCTTGAACACGATTTTGATGTGACTGCAGTATTCTCGTTGATAGAGCAATTATTATTGTAGCGTACTGGGCAGAAATCATTAAATGGAGTAACAATTTTTTGGAAATCGAGCTAAAAACATGAAATTTGGTACACAAGTCCTTCTTAAAAGTAAAAACCGAACCAGCTATAGACCCCTATGAAATACCCTAAGTGCCTTCGGTCGGCCCCCCCCCCCTCGCGCGCCCCCCCCCCCCCCCCCGTGATGCCTCTCCGGGTTTGGACAACGAATTCGTACAGATCACGCGAAAAACATGAAATTTGGTGCACAAGTCATTCTTAGCAGCATAAAACGAATCGGCTATGGAAAAGGTTCACTTATAACAATTATTTTAAGGTAATTACAGTATTCTTTTCTGTGTTATTCTTGCTAAAACAAGAAATTAAATAAGGGATATTAGTATTAAAAAATGCTTAAGCATATAAAATACGGATGTAAGCCTTAAAAAACTTAAAGCGCCAAAGGAACAGATATTAGAAAAAGACATGTAAGCCATCAGCGTCGCACTAATACGTGTAAAAGAAGCTACAGCTTGTTTTTTGGGGCGCTGGATATTTTTTTACATGTATTAGTGCGACGTTGATGACTTACATATCTTTTTCTAATATCTTTTCCTTTAGCGCTTTAAGTTTTTTAAGACTTACATCCGTATTTTATACGCTTAACCGTTTTTTAATACTAATAATAATAATGCAAACGCAATCGGAATGGCAAGAAGGACCTGGTGGTCACTAACTGCCGTCCAAATTAAAACAAAAATTAAAAATTGTAAAATTTAAGAGTTTGAAAGTTTAAAACGAAGACGATTGCACGGCTGTAAAGGAAGGGTTGATGGTAAAGGGTTGGGGTAACGGATGCCTTACTACCAAGGTTAGACCTACCGGGGACACTGTGGTCCCCGATGGCATTGCAAAACGTGAGGGACGAGTGAGGGGAAAAGCTGTACCATTGTCAATGTTTAAAAAATATTAATAAATAAATAAAATAAAATAAATGCGTCGCAGTTTAAACCTTGGCCTAAACCAACTGTAAATCATAATCAAGATAAAAGTAAAAAAAAGTTCATCATAATAAAAAAGCTGTAGTCACCAGGAAAGACATGGCCATGAACAAGCGGGCATTACTGGGCATACATCAGCCCAACAATCACCACCCAACTAGCAGGCGACAACAGAATTGGGTCTTTTCAAAAATTTAGCAAAGTTAAAATTTCAAGATGTTGTCTCAAGCTGTTGGAGTAAAAATAACGGTAACAGATTATGTGAAGGCAAACCAAGCAGTGCTACATAAATGTCTACAAAAGTGCTACGTAAATGCGTGCGCAATGTACGCAATTGTCAGGTTAGCAATAAAATTAAAGCATGGCAAAAGCCACTAAGTCAGACTACGTATAAAAACATAAAACAGTCATTTAAAACGAATAAATACCACCAATTTCTCCCCTCAAAAGAGGCAGAAATGGCAGCTGAAAAGCAACGATCTACCTGCTCGGTTGGGAAAACAAGTTGCAAGGCAAGGAGTATGCAAATCAGGGTCACGTGTTTCAAAGGAGCAATGCATTCGTTAGGGGGGTTTTCACAATATGCCTGGCAAAAGAGTCGAGTTTAACAGTTTTAATTACTAGAAAATATTCTTTTAGAATTTTTTTTATCTGGCACTAAGTGGTTATGTACTGGTGGCGTATGTGTATGGATGACAAGCATATCAAGATTAATTCGTGCTCTAGTGTGTTTTTCTCGAAACAAGATTTGGACCTTGTCCAAGTCGGGGGTATGGCCTGTTGCGTATTTGTCAGGCGACTTGCCTGCTGAAAGGCAGTGTTGCACTAAAGAATTTGATTCGACTTTTAATTTGAAGTTTGGTCTATGGGATACCATGCGTTCCTTAAGTTTTTGAAGGGATCGTCCTACATAAGTAGCAGTACGGGTTGGCTCCGTACAGGGAATTCGATAAACAGTATTGCGTGTGGAAAACATGTCGAATGATTTGTTATTGTTTTTATTTTTATGGTGAATGGTCAGCTGCTTAATATTTTTGTGGCAGTTTGAAACAAGTCGGGTATTATTAATGTTAAGTTTCTTCTTAAGGACTTCAGAGATGCCTTTGAAGTAAGGTAGAGCAATGAAACTCGTAGGGGGGGGGGGAGGGGAGGCGTTTTGGAGGTCAAAGCTTTAGAAATTAATTTGTTAACGTACCCGAGTGGGAACCCATTCTCAACATACTTTTGCAATATGTATTGAAATTTATGCTGCAGTAAGTCAGCATTATTGGTGTGTAAGACAACACGTTTAATTTCATGTGTTACTACATTCCTTTTGTAGTGGGCATCAACATAGGAATTGTAATGCAGGGTGCGATTCGACTGCATACTTTTCCTGAAGTGTGTGAATTCGATTAGGCTATTATGGTTAATAATGACGTTTAAATCTAAAAATGGGATGGCATTGTTTTTAGAGGACTCCATAGTGTAAGTGAGTGATTTAGTGATGCTATTGAGAAAATCGAGGATTAATAACTTTAGTTGTGTTGGTAGAAGTGCTAAACTATCGTCGATGAAACGCCTGTAATATTTAATTTGTGGAAATTTTTCAACCAATTTATTGTTGAATGCATTCAGGACTATGTCACAGAAGAGAATTGAAAGTGGGCTACCCATCGGTACGTCATTGATTTTTGGTAATATTTGCCTCCATACTCAAAGAAGGTGGAGGCGGAGAAATTTATTATCCGACACTAGATCACGAATTAATCTTGAAACGCTTGTCATCCATACACATATGCCACCCGTACATAACCACTTAGTGCCAGATAATAAATTTCTAAAAGAATATTTTCCAGTATTTAAAACTCTTAAACTCGACTCTTTTGCCAGGCATATCGTGAAAACCCCCATAACGAATGCATAGCTCTTTTGAAACACGTGACCCTGATTTGAGCCTTGCCACTTGTTTCCCAACGGAGCAGGTGGGTCGTTTCTTTTCGGCTTCCGTTTCTGCCTCTTTTGAGGGGGAGAAATTGGTGGTTTTTATCCGTTTTAAATAACTGTTTTATGCGTTCAAACGTACGATGACTTAGTGGCTTTTGCCATGCTTTAATTTTATTGCTAACCTGATGACGAAAATTGAAAATTTTCGAAACATTGTTTGTATTTTTATGTAGCACTGCTTGGTTTGCCTTCACATAATCTGAAGCTGTTGACGGAAGCAGCCGCAACGATACGCTCAGATAAAGCATTCCACACTAGGACCACCCTAACTGAAAAAAGTACTTCCGGCAATTAAGTCTGGCTGAGGGGAGTAGTAATTTATGGTCCCCTAGTCCTGCTCACATGGCTAAGGTCAAGGAATGGTAAATCTATTGCCAGAAAGCCGCGCTTTATTTTAAATGTCAAAATTAGGTCAGTCTTAAGTCGGCGCAGTTCAAGGGAGTCCAGCTCGAGACACATCAAATGCAGATAATAAGGCAGATGTGCAAGGCCAGGAAGCCGCTATGTAAAACGACACTGCACCGATTCCAAATGGTGAATGTCTCACAACAAGTAAGGGGACCAAACCTGTGAAGCATACTCCAGAAGCAAGCGTACATAAATTTTAAAAGCACTGACTTTAGTTTCTACACAGCCAGAATTAAAAATCTGGTTGATAATTTCGAGACGACGATTAGCATATGCCACTACGTGATTACAGTGGGTGGTGAAGTTTAAGGAGGAGTCAAACCAAACACCGAGATCCTTAACTGAACAAACACTCGGAAGACTGGTCTGGTTCAAAACATATGAGTGGTTGATGTTGGAATGTCCTATATGAAAGGATTTCCACTTATCATCCGAAATAGGCAGCTGCCAATTTACAGACCAACAAGCTACAAAATTGATCTCGAGTTGCAATTGATATTTTGAGGTCGACTTTACAACAACAGAGTGTAGCTTTAGGTCATCAGCAAATTTCTCCTGACTTGCATTGACTGGGTTGCAACACAAGACATTTAAATACAAAATGAATAGATATGGCCCTAAAACTGACCCTTGTGGAACCCCACTGACAATCTGCACTAGTTACGAAAACGAGTTACCAATTTTCACACGTTGGTTACGCCCAAGCAAAAAGGCCTCAAGCCAGATTAAGAGTGCGTCATCAAAACCATAAAATCTGAGCTTAAAGAGAAGTTTTCGGTGAACAACAGACTCAAAGGCTTTCTTAAAATCGAAAAGTACAACAACCCATGGAACACCAACGTCCAGAGTGTCGGTCCACTGATCTAATGCCCCCAGCATCTGATGTGTAGTGGAGCGACCATTCACAAAGCCAAATTGGTCGTTCCCAATCAGCTTGTGAGTTTCAGAATAAACCGGCATATGGTCCCGAATGATGGTTTTCATGATTTTGCATGGTACTGCCGTCAAGGCAATATGCCGATAGTTGTGTGGATCTGCAGCATCACCCTTTTTGAAAACTGGAATTAAATTGGCCAAATTGCAGGCAAATGACCCGAAGAAAAAGACAATTAAAAAATATGGGCCTAGGGGTCCCATATGCTGTTTTGTTATGTTGTATTGTGTTATGTTGTGCTATTAGTAAGCATGGTTACAAATTTAGCAGAGATAGTAAGGATTAATTTAAAATATTTTAAATACAAATCCATCATGCTCAACAACATCAGTTATTTCTACTTATTTTATTATTTTAATAAAGTTAGACTTGGTAGCCTTTCTATTTTATGAGTATTTAAATTAATCAAACTGTCAGAATCTGCATTACCATTTTAGTTTTTCTATTCGGTCTGTGATTTTTTCATGAAAATCTCAGTTTGATCTGCAAATATTTTATTAAATTCATTGTTCAATTTATTAAATTCATTATTAAATTCACATTAAATTCAATATATTTATCCCTTTAAAATTTCTTTTTATTTCCTCGTCTCAATAATTTTCGATTTTCTTACTTGTTACTATCAAGTCCAATATGTTATTATTTTTTTTCAATTTCTTATTTATGTCTTTGTTTATCTATTGCCAAGACGTTTATAATTTTCAATTTCTGTAAATTGTATATTTCCAAAAGTTCCCCATTTATTTGTAGGCCTAATTTTTTTTTTATTTTCTAAATTCTCTTCTGTGAATTATTTTTCTTTTTATTTCAATTAAGTTGTTTTCCGTAACCCACTTTTTACCCAGGTTTACTGATATCTTGGTAATTCAGATTTATTCTTTTTAGCCTAAACTATATTTTTTTTTTATAAATTTCGTCAATATCATGTTCTATTTCATCATACATTTTATCCGGGTTTGTTGACGTTAGGACTGTTCCAGTTTATATTTTATAATTTTTTTACTTTTTTTTTAATTTTTTTCTGATTTTTAATTCACTTGTAGCAGATCTAAAACTAGCGTTTTTATTATTACTAGCTGGACCCATGCATGCTGCACGATGATTGAATTTCCCGAACTTAGCTTCTCACGGTGTTTTGTCGTGTTAGGAAAGAAACTGGCGGTGTCAATTTCTTCCCCCAAGCTCCCGTACACCTCTACCTGCATACGTGCCCCCAAAGACCCCCCCCCCCCCACACCGAACTGCAGCACCTGCCAGACTCTCCCACTGTGGGGTCTGTATCTCCCTGGCACCTTAGGTGTTTGGGCTTTGGTTTTAATGTACCCCTCCCTCCACATAGCCCCATCCCCCAGAGAATCGCCCCCCCTCTCCCCGCGAAATGTGAGTCTGTGTTCTACTTTTCTTTCTCGTTTTCTCTTCCTTGTCATCCTTCCCTGGCCGGAAGTCGGCACATTCCCACGGATGTTTTGGTGTAGCCCCGGAAAAGTCACAATGAAGTTTGATTGAAGCCTAAAAAAAAACCAATCACTGAGAAACCCAGCATTCAGTAAGCAGGTAAGTCCTCTCATCAGCGAAAGTGAAAACGTCGACAATGGCACACTCCACAACAAAATGAGGTACATTGTCGTTATAGTTTGTAGCAATTATTGTTGTTCATTTATTGAACAATGATTGTTGCTGCTTGCTTTGAAACAATTCAGCTCAGCTCAGAAAGCCTAAATCTACGAAGCAAATAAGCTATTTTATCGTTAATAGCTGCCAATTTCGAGGCCACCTCGAAATTATGAACGTAGCTTAGTTGGTTTAAAACTATACAGGTTTATCTGAAACACGGGGTCTTTCATTTTACCGATCAAGTTTGAACTGTTTTAGACGAAAGTTTGAAATACATAACACGTGCACCAAAAATTGTTATGCACTGTAGCGAAGATGTCCCACGTGCACGAAGAATGAAAAACACGTTACTTTTAATTGTAACGATAAACGTTAATTGTTGGTATTTAATTGTTGGCTGCTGCTGCTGATGATGATGATGATCATTGAGAGCTTACGGTGTTAATATAGTAGACTAGCGGAGTCGCGCGCTTGGCGCGCGCAATGCGCGGCGGGGCGCTCCCCCCCGCTAATGGCGCGGGGGCGCCCCCCCCCCCCCCCCCTCCGTCTGTGCCCCCCCCATTTAATTTGCCGTTCGGTCGGTAGATGGCATCGTATGTTCGCGCTGCTGGCCGTTCGTTCCGGGCGCAGCTACTATCTCAGCGGGGCTTGGCTGCTACTCTTATAATTTGCCGTTCCGTCGGTAGATGGCGGAGATGGCATCGTATGCAGCTGCTGCGCTGCCGGTGGCTGCTGCTTCTTTGGCTGCTGCCGATGGCTGCGTTGCGGACTTGTGTGGACTTGTGTAATTATATATATAGATGTCTACAAATAATGATGTCAAATAATGACCAGCGATTTTATTTCTAAAAGAGCAGAAGTGGATGTTAAAAGGTTTTTCATTTTACAAAAAAAGTGATCGATGCAACACCTGGTTATCGAATTTCTTTAATTTTTTCGCTAGTAACAGTTTTTTTTTTTGAATTCCAGTTGTGTTAATGTATTTTTACATTTATCCTTTTAAGTTTATGTTGCTATAAATTGTTTTAAATTGTTTTATTCGAAATGTCATATTTATGTCTCCTTCCCAGATCAAGTTTTTCTTCAATCTTTGCTTTTTTAGTAACCTAGACATTTCCTTCAAGAAAGTTTTATCTATGTTGAGCTGTCTATACTTAAATATCATTTAGTATTCGGTATTTTCGAATGAGATCATCCTAAAAATTAAGATTTTAAAATATTCAAATCACCATTTTTGCCATTTTTGCCGTTCTGCCCATTGCCCTAAAATGTTCAACTTTGACGGCCCATGCAAGACCTCAAGACATAACCGTAGAACAATGAAATTTTGTTGTGTATGATAGTGATGCCCTATACCACACGCCATGCCTGTTTGCTGTGACGTGCACGTCACGTGATACTGCTAGTCCAATCAGACGCCCAAACAGCCGTTGTTCTCGTTCGTCATTGGCTAATTCATGGTGACGTCACAGCAAACAGCTGTTGCGCATGGTTTAGAGTAACTTTTCCACAACCTGCCAATGAGGAATTCCAAAAAAAAAGGCGGTATTTTTTCATCACACTTTATTGGAGGGGAGTGCAGTCAAAGGCCGAGGTAATCTCCTCTATGATCACAATCCAATGTAATCTTAGACCACGCATCACGCGAAAACCACAAGGACTATCCAAACCAAACTTTGCATGCAGTAGCACGGAAGTCTGGACAAGATTTATAAAAAAAAAAAAACCCGGAATCGGACATGGGGTTGAAGAACCATCAGGGCGACAAAATGCCAAACAACAAGGAGACAGCGAGGCCGTTTCTAATTGTTAAAGGCATCCGATTGTTAAAAAATTGATTGTTGGATAATAAAGAGGTGGCCTCACAACCAGACATGTGTCTGTTAACTGTATTAACTGAACAAAAAACGGCTTCGGCGTTTAGAAAAAAAAGCATTAGAACTCGTATCCCAATACTCAGTTGTGAAGGTTCACGAATAAAAATGGACTAGGGTTTACTCAAACGCAACGAACTATAATTTGAACTCCAATTCCAGGGAACAAGGAATGGTTTTATTCATTGGTTATGTCAGACGTCTGTTTGTACGTGTTTTAGTTGTGTTTCATGTGAGTGTGTATGTTGTATTTTGTGTGCGTATTTTATTTGTGTGAAGTATCCAACTGTTTTCTTTGTTTGATTAGCGATGTACATGAATACGTGTGTATGGTGACTGGTAAGTCACAATTCTTGTTCCCTGGAATTGGAGTTCAAATTATAGTTCGTTGCGTTCGAGTGAACTCTAATCCGTTTTTATTCGTGTACCTTTACAACTGTGAGTATGGGGATACGAGCTCTAATGCTTTTTTTCTAAACGGCAAGGCCGTTTTTTGTTCAGTTCATTTATTGGCTTTTTTCGCTTCCATTTTATTGTAATTGCTACGGTTTGGTCTGTCATGTGTTGGTATGTCCACTGTCCACCCAATTTTGTTTGCGACAAAACGAAACATTAGAAATGCGTATTTCTGTTCAGGTACTACCCAAGCTTTACCCCACGTTTGTTTTTTGATGGCAACACATTAGCGTATGTCTAGAGTTAGCATGTGTCAGCTGATGGGTAGTTGATTCTGCATTGTTGCAAGTAGATGCAGTATTATAGCAAACAATCGCGGAAACAATTCAACTAGCTTCCGGAAGCCTGCATCGAAGAAGTAAATAAATCATTCAGTCATGTCGGCCGTCCAATTTTGAGGCTTTAAGGCCTCAAAATTATTGACTTTGCACCATGCTTTAAAACTGAAAAAATTAAAGCAAAAACCAAGACCATTTCATTTTGGTTCTCGACAACGATTGAATGTATTTAACGGAGCCGCAGCCAATCCAATCCAATATACTTTATTAAATTTATTTATTTATTGGGGCCTTGGCCCTAGGCCATGCGCCCACGCTACAAAGAACTACACAAAAGAGAGCATCTTAACACCCCCAAGAACCGTTAATACATAAGTACTCACAGCACCCAAACACAACTCTCAGTCATACGCCCTCATACACCTACACACTCAAGCCTCACACATACCAACCATCATAGACGGCAGAGGGCTCACAGCCGTTCACCTGTTGCACGAACAAAGTTGGCAACCGCTCGCCAGCGTACAACACATTGTTTTCCGCCACTACTTCGTAATAAGGTTTGCAGGTCCATATCCGCACCATGTCTAGTGCGCAAAACCGCACGCGCACAACGATAGAACTTACACTCAAGAAGAAAATGCTGCACAGAGCCATTGTCACCACACCTGCACATTGGGTGCTGCAGCCACCCTAAACGGTGCCTGTGCGCAGGAAGCAGCGAATGGCCCGTGCGGAGCCGCTGCGCATTCGCCCACTGCTCATTCCACTTTGAAAGAGTCCTGCAACGCAGGGAGTGCTTCAGCGACCGCACCGAACGGGCCATAACAACAGAACACGGTGGCTCCACAGCCGCTTCTTTCGCTATGGCGTCAGCTCCCTCATTACCAGTCACACCACTGTATCCTTTCACCCACACAAGGGACGGAATCCTCTCTTGAGTGGCGACCCACAGCTTCCAGCATATGGAGAATATAACAGGACACTCAAATTTCATCATCGTAACCGCCGCTGCAACGGCTGCTACAACAGCCTTAGAGTCTGTGCAAATCTCATATATTGGAAGGTCAAGATCCGCAGCTACATCAAGTGCAACCGAGATCGCCGCTAGCTCACAAATAAAACTAGAATGAACATTCTGCAGAGAACGCTTGACGGTGTATTTTAATGCTGGAATAAAAATACCGATTCCTCCAGTATTCGTTCCCCTCTGAAAAGAGGCATCCGAATAAATGTGACACGCGTCTGGACCGCTCTGTCGAAAAACTCGGTGCAGATCCGCAGTCCACCACCATGGGCATGGCGGGTTGATAGTCACAACATTCAGGGACGGTGCCAGACTGTCAGAGGCAAGTAGCGACATAGCACGCCCTGCAACACCTAACACTCCACGTTCCTTATCTGTGAGACCTAAATAATCAATCAAAACCCTTGCAACAGGGTCATGCAGCCCACGACCGACATTGCGAAGACATAATGTAACGAGCAATTTCTCCGCCCGGAGAAGGAGTGGGGGCTCCCCCGCCTCAACCCACAGGGCCTGTACTGGAGTTGACAAGAAGCAACCCGTTGCCATTCGCAGACAGTCATTGACACCAACCTGCAAAGCACGTAGATGGCGCTGGGCCATCGCCAAGAAAGGGAGGTGATATCTAAAGCCGACCGTATATGCACACGATACGCAGCCATGACCATCCCACGGTTAACATCACGATGCTGCACTAGTGATTTCAAGATGGGGAGGCTACGAGAAACTTTCTGTTGCAGAAACCGTCTGTGTTCTGCCCAATCAAGGCCGCCATCTAACCATACTCCCAAGTACTTAACCCGTTGGACATTCCGGATGGGTACTCCATCTACAGTAACAACAATAGGTATCGACCTTACAGTGGGCGATTGGGAGAAAACTAAAAGCTCAGTCTTCGCAGGTGCCAAAGCCAAGCCCCGTTTGGCGAGCTTGCTTGTTGCATCTTCAAGCACCCCCTGAATTAGACCAGCCAACTGTCCGGGGTCCGCAGCTACAAACCATAACGCAACATCGTCCGCATAACAGACAATGTTGTTATTCAGTCCCAGTTCCAAAAGAACATCATTTATCGCAACCGCAAACAACACCGGACTCAGGCAGCTGCCTTGCGGTAGGCCCCCGTCAGTTGCAGACTGAGCTGACCATACACCATTGACTCTCGTGGCGAAACTTCTGGTTCCCAGGAGAGCAAGCACAGCTGACATCAACTTGGCGCCTACGCCCATCCGTTGTAGTGCCGCACGTACCCATGCAATGCTAACCGTGTCGTAAGCAGCTCTAATGTCCAGAAAAACTGCTACAACTGCTAGCCCATGGACCCATGCCTCCCTTACACTAGAGAGGAGAAAGAGAATGGCATCTTGTGCACTGCGCCCAGAACGATAACCAAATTGTTTAGGCGACAGCCAACCATAGTATTCCAGGTGCCAGCTCAATCGCAGCACTAGCATTCTTTCGTAAACCTTACGCGCGCACGACAATAATGCTATGGGACGATAGTTGCGTATGTCAGACCGTGCGCTGCCGCGCTTGTGCACTGGGATGAGAACTGTGAACATCCACGATGGTGGTACTCCAGCACCACCAAACAATTCACGGTAGTACTGCAATAGCTCATCGCTCCCTTCTTCTGTCAGAGCAAACAATTCCGCGTAGGAGATGCCGTCAACACCTGCTGCACTACTGGCTTTGCACTTAGCTAGAGCCGCGTGTAGTTCCGTTGCAAGGAAAGGCGCATCACACGCTGTACTAACGAGCTCAGAAACAACATTGACTGGTGCAGACGATCCACTCGGAAGTGAGTAAACACTTGCAAACCTTTCATTAAAAGCATTCGCGAGCGCGTCACCTCGAAGCACAGACAAGCTGGGCTCACCGTCGGATTTTTGGCCATATGTCCACACAAGAGAGCATCGCCTATCTTGCGGACGCAACGCCTTCCATGCTGCAGACACTGAACTTGTTCTAGTGACCGCCGCACAAAGACGTGCTCCGTATTGCAACTTTTCAGTTCGAATGATGTAGGCAGACTAAGGTGACAGCACGATAGATTAGCCACAGTACTGTCGACGGACTCCTCTTCCACATCCTGTAGGCCTGTCTCCTATCTTTGACCGCCATTGTACACGCGGGAGTCCACCATACAGGCTTTGTGCGTACTGAGGATTGCGGCTTAGCAACCCTGCGCACCGAACGCACATATTTGTTTCGCCACACCTGAAAAGAACCATTACTGACTACTGGGCGCTGACTTCCCGTTCTTGGTCGAAATGGTGGGGCACCGAGAGGGCGCAGGAGCACTGGGAAATGGTCACTTCCTCGCTGGTCATCAGAGGCTTCAAGATAGAAAGCATCTGAAACACCTGGCGAACAGACAAAGAAGTCCAGAACAGACTCCTGCAGTCTACCAGCCTGCCACCGAACAAAAGTCGGAACTGGACTGCGCACAACCGATAGACCCAAATCATCCAAAACCCGAACTAGCTGGCGACCGCTAGCATTACATCTCACTGATCCCCAATGAAAGTGGTGCGCATTGAAGTCTCCTGCAATTATGCAGGGGTGGGAAAATTGCCGTAGCCATCCCTGCCAAACACTGCCCGCAACATTATTTGAAGCATGCAATACCACCACCGTCACCCATTCACTACCCAGCCATACTTTCAAACTACATGCATCAATTCCAGGCGCGTGCTGACATGGCTGGAACAGATATGGGACTTTCCATTTTACAAATATACGCACACCAGACTGTGTACTAGACATGACACAGTCAACATTTGGAATATCACCAAAATCACTACTCCCTATCTGTGCTTCCTGCACACCTAAAATGTCTATTCCCTGCATCATGCTTTCAATCTCTCCCTTTTTTTTGTTAATTCCGCGGACATTCCAGGTCCCAATTGAAAAAAGGCTGGTGAACGGAAACGGGGATGGACAGCACACTACAACTGTGAGCCCTCAACCTCTAGTTCAATTTCATCTAAGCCAGCACTACTCTGTGACATACAACTTACATTCGAAACTACAGCCACGCACACATCATCTATAACCTCACTAACATGCACATCCATGTCTGAGCCAAAAATCACATCTGTACTGTTTTCTACATTATTCTGCGTCCCAACGTCCAATAGATCTGGATACAGCAACTCGCACTGTTGCTCTGCAGAGCACTCCACATCAGCACCGTCACTTTCAACTTGCACATGCATCTCGTTGTCGCCACCATCCGGCATTGCCGCTGTATTGCTTCCAGCCGATATAGCAGTTTTCTCCGCCCTCGCCCTGGGAGCATCTACTCCTTTATATACTCCTGGGTGCTGTACACTTTCTACACTGATAATATCACTCACAACAACCACATCAACTGCATTCTCTATGACACCCACATGATGCTGCTTTCCACCACTTTGAGTATCAGTATTCTCGTTATCTGTTCTCCCTGCTGCAGATCGACGGCTTGGTTTCCGTCTTATACGTTGCCGCTTAACAGGTGGAGCAATCGGACGGCTATTGTCCGACTCTCCAGAACTACTACGCACTACAGAATTACCAACTCCTTTTTGTTGCAGGGCACTATCACTTTCATCCACCTTTGCTAATTTACGCGTGGCGGCAGCAGATGAAGTACCGAAGGTAGCACTCCCATCTGTATCAATTCCTCCGGCATGTAGTACACTCCTTTTTAGAGGCAGACTCACAAGGCTAGAACGTTCACTCGTTGCAGCACTTGTTGCAGCACTATCATCTCCTCGCACTACTCTTGCACATTTTGCATTCTCCACATTTTCCGCATTTTCCGCACACCTAACACTGTTAGCATCGTTAGCACTAGCACCGGTAGCACTAGCACCGTTAGCACCGTTAGCACTTCCAGCATCTTGGGTACTTTTCTCACATCCAGCACTCTGTGCACACACAGCACTTGCAGCCGCAGGCAAACTGACCACTCTGGTACGCTCATCACCCTTAGCAGCACTTTGTGCACTCCGTGCACTCTGAACACCACTAGCACCACTAGCACTTGTAACTCCTTTGCTATTTGTTACACCTGTTGCACGCACTGAAACACTATTCTCTTTAATCTGCAACCGCTGAGGTTCACCTGCTGGACGACGCTCACATTCACCTTCTTGCACTCTCGCAAGCGCAATCGCACGCAAGTGTGGGCACAAATCACGTGGGTCTCGGTAACAACCGCACACCACGCACTCTACGCTCGCGCAGACATGCCGGAAATGACCTCTGATGCCGCAGCGCAGGCAGCGCGGCGCGCGATCTGAAACCGAGACCAAAGCCTGAATACCACGCACTGGTATTACGTCAGGCAAATCATCAAGAGTCACGTGTTCATGCAGCTTAAATTTGACATTGCGCACACCGGACGCACAGACCACTCTATTTCCCTTTGTTATCTTCTCAAAGCTGTGGTCAACCACCACGCCGTAACGCCGAAAGGCCATGCTAACATCAGCTGGCGTGACTTCATCGGGGAGCCAATACACTTTCGCCGTCAACGTATTGTCATACAGATCACCAATCATCACTGACGCCCCATTTATTGCAATCGACGCTGCGAGCAACTTGTTTTTTGCAGCAGCAGTTTTCAACACCACTTGAAAAGCGTTTCCAGTTCGTAATGGGGCTACAGCTTCAACCGCATCAACGCCCACAACAGATTCCGCTGCATCGGTCATCTGCAGCTGATAATATGGCCCACCAGCTCTGTTGCACAGAAACACCACTGATCGCTGCATTTTTACGTTACAAAGGCTACCGCTATACACTTTCTTCAGATACGTTATCTCTCTGGCCTTTTTTGCATCTTCCTTCAAACTCTGCTGGGCAGGAGTAAACAAACTTCTAGTAGATGCTATCGCGGCTCGCCGATCGTCAGAGATAGCAGCAGCATTTACAACATTACTGTACAACAAACTGCTAGATGCATTGCACCTGGCATCTGCATTGTTCACATTGTTCACATTGTTTCCAGTCTCTCTGTGCACATTATTTACAGCTACATTGTTACCTCGCAACTCTACACCATCTCCCTGTTCACACTCTTCAACACCAAACTGCCGTAACTCTTCTGCCGCAATACCACGCTTTTCTGCTTCTTTACATATCTCGCGAAATACTGCATTCGGTACAATCCCGGACGTAATGTCTAAATCCGTTATAAGTCCATTTTCAACGAACTCTTGTAAGAGCTCGTAAACGTCAGCCGCCATCTTTCATTAACGTCTACTTATACATATACTTTATTGGAAGCTACCACGACAATGTTACTTTCCCCGTGCCCGAGCATCGTTGCATCTTGTTCGAGTAAGGTACAAGAGCTCTAACTACCCATTCGGAAGTTGTAGATTACGTTTTTAGCGTCGAGCGTATGACTTATGGTCTGTAGGCTCGTGTAGAAATCATATCAAAAACCAAAATTGGTAAAAGGGAGGGGCCGCCAAGTTCCGAATGGTTCGGCCCTTCAAAGGAGTGATATCAACACACCAAAACATTCGCCAAGTTAATCGCATCGCTTAATAATTC
>JAHWFP010152159.1:14638-32307 GCA_023313725.1 Lithobius niger | reverse complement strand
GATTCATTTTAGGTACCTTTATCATGCATATGTACTCCAACCACAACAGCAGTGCTGAATAATTCCTATTCTTTACCACAATTTGATGTTACCAAAACAGGTGCTAGGCTTCAGGAACAAGATGGTCGCTATCCACTAATAAAAACCTCCATCCCTTACTGAAAAAGGGACGCGTTTTGTAGTCATCTGTGGCCAGGTAAAGCAATTAAAACAGATCCATTAATTCTTTTTGGTTAGCTCACTGACGAAAAACCTTGACGTAACCGTTTATCAGCGTTGAGTGATGAGCCTACGAAATCGTTTACAGTTGGCATTATCCGTTTTTTGTTTTGTTTTTTGTTTTGCATGGTACGTTGTTCACTGTTTACTAATCTACCAGCATGATGCTTCCTTTGTTCGTTTAGCAGTGTGTCGCAGGCGTGTGCAGACACGTGGTGTATTGCGGCAGGTGCTGCACCACCACGTGATGGTGTGTGCAAGGTGTGGTGTACGTAGTGGGTGAATGTTTCTATTAATGGTCTTCCGCTATTTTATGAAAGATGTGACGCGCGTGCTGTGGAAAGGAAACATACACTATAGAGCAGTGACACGATGTAGTATTATTGTATATAACTCTATGCTGGGACCCTAATGGGTTAGCTGCAAGGGGCACTGCAGAGAGAAACAGAAGGGCGTCATACTGAAGCCGATGCTGTGAAGAGTGATTTCTTATACCTAAAACGCGCTATTTTTGTTGTTCGAGAAAACAACGTTATTTTAAGCCTAAGAAATCCGCTCTTCCGTTGTTTTTCCCTCCATTTTTATGTAGTGCACCTTGTAGTTATGACCTCCAAAACCCATACTGGTGGCAATACGTCACTGCTCTATACTAAGTGCATAGTTGTATTAACTTCTTTTCTTGTGATAACACAGTACACGGTAAACCGAGAATTGTGTGCTTTCTTTCCACACAACGAGTACTACTGTGCTCGACTTACACTAAAAGACCACACCTTTCCACTCAGTAATTACATACAAATCAAAGGTTTACTCGTTTCTGCATCGTCAGCAACAAATAAACCACAGATCTGCACAGTATATTTCACTTAGAGGAAGTGATTTGCTTTCACTCTCGTTATGCCCATATTAGGGGAATGACGTAACCGTCGTGAATCGTCGGAATTTTTACGAAAACACGAAGCTACTTCTCGTCAGGATTCGGAGCTCTTCTTTTAACTTTTGATGAGCGACGTAAAAATAAGGTTTAGGTGCCGAAGCAAGCGAAATTACAGGTACAGGATGACGAAATGGGATGGGGGGGGGGGGGCTAGTATCGCTTCGACAATTAGGAGAAAACATCGTAAACATAATAAAACTAAACATCGTAAACCTTGCAAATCGAAATTATTAAGTAAATCGAAAGTCGAAATCATAAATCTAGATCAAAATCGTAAATCAAAATTACTAACGGAGAATTGTTTTGCAGAAGGCTCAAAAATTCTCACACCGAATGCCACCTCGTTCTTTTATGATTATGTATAATTTGTGAGTTTTATCACTCCAATCCCTTCCAGCAGATTTCCGACCATCAGTCTCGGGAAATTCAATCTGGAAAAGCATGGATTCGATGAGATGCACGCTGGATGGCTCATCAGTGAAAGATGATAAAAGGCACTTCCACTCTGGACCCCGAACACCGCGTTTGGAGTTTGGTACCCAACTTGCACCCACAAGGAAACTCGACACCCTTCGTTCCGTACTCTGAACCCCAACATCGCGTATAAGGGTCCAGACTTTAGTTAACTTTCTCTCGCTATAACATTTTCGGCGCCATCCTTGTAAATTTCTCCTGTCCCCTGCTCCTGCTTTCCGTGTATCTCGCTATTGCCTATCAGCCGCTCAAAGAGTTAAAACGTTTCCCTAAAGCGCGAGTTCACGTCCGACCCTTTCCTCACTGAAATACGGGCTTCGGAATCGGCGTCTTAAGTCCCGACTTCCAGCAGGACTTGAAAGTCGGGGGTCGGGTCCGGATCTCAGTCGGAGAGTCCAGCGTGGAAAGGTCAAGGTCGGGCCTGGGTCGGGTCCGAACTTTTTTTCCCAGTGCGGATGGTAACAGTGGTTTGCCGACAACCAGAAAGGCGTTGTTGAGAGACGTGTAAAACGGAAAACCATGAAAACAAACTCTTGAATTAAATTTTCAAACATATATTATTTCAGCTTGATCACACACAAAAAAAAAACGACAATTAAAAGAAGGCGAGCGTGCGCTCCAGTCAAACAAGTGTTTGACTAGCGCTCACGTTCGCGTTTCCTTTTTATTGCCATCCTTCTTGTGATAAAGACCGAAATAAATGGCTGAAAATTCATATCAGGAGTGTTTTCATATGCTTGTCGGGTTACGCGTCTGTCAGCGACGCCTTTCTGACGATTCTCCCTGTCCCATAAAATAATTTTGTTAGTCGTTTGGCGTTAGATGTTGTTTATTGGTCCAGTTTTAATATTGATGGTCAAGCTAGCCTGCCTTCGACATAACCCTGCTTATTAATTACCAAATGTAATGGGGATGATTAGCGCAAATAATTTAAGGACATGATGGCTTCGATGGGGTTAGTTGGGGGGGGGGGGGGAGGAACGGAGGATAATTTCTAGTTTTAAAGTTGACTTAGGTTGGTCACGGCATGGAACAGACTAAGGGTTAGGAGGGAAGGTGATTGTTGGTAATGGTAAGCTGTTTATAGTTGGCCAGGACGCAAATTACTTTTTTTTTATACGGACCTTCCCGATCCGAGGTATCCTTCGGATCTCACGCGGCAATAGGATCACATTTTTGGCCGGCCAGGTTTCAATTGCCCGGATAAGTTTTTGCGCGTGGGTTTCTGATGTTATGTAATTAGCCGCAGCGAGAGCGACAGCGTAAGCGAGTCACGTAATTCGAAAAACACGAAAAATTGAAAATCATCATTTTTTTCGGCTCTGGTGGGTCCTTGTAAAAAAAAAAGTTATATGCGGCCAGGGCCCCGAGCTTACAGTGCTTGTTTACAAATCATTCACGCCTACATTGTTGTTGTTCGGAAACATAATTATGATACAATAAGATTTGTATAAAGTGCGTTGGGCACGTTTACGCAACGACTCGTTGTTGCATTCTCGCAGCTAGAAGCTAGAAATCATCTGAAATTCCAACATGGCAGCGGTTTTAGGTCTTCTAACTCGCAACGAAACGTGTCCATACTTGAGTTTAGAAGCGATTGGAAAAATTGTTTCGTCAGGAGGAATTCTTTATCTTACTTGTAGTAATTATAAGACCGCAAGCATTTGCTCAAACGAAGTCGGATTTAGCGAATCCAGGTAGCGTTGATACCATGGCAACGACTCATTTGCCATCGCGATTATATTGTAGCTTCGAGAATGCAAAGACGAGTCGCTGCATAAACGCGCCCTTACATTGAGTAGCTTTGAGGAAAAGGCGAACAGAGAGAAATATGACGGACATGGCCAACTGGTGTAAAGTAGCAAATATATAGCTACAATACGAGGTTCGTCCAGTGCCACTGAAGGTTAGGGATGTTGTTGACTTCGGATCACTCTCTACAGATCATATATACCATCAATTTCATATTAGCACTCGGGTCACAACAGCCGAAAAGGAAATACCGAAAAGACCACTTGACGATGTTCAGTAACAAGTTTTAACTTTTCATCTCTCAATGAAGCACTTTTGCACCTTATTCTCAGTAAAATAACGTAACACACGAGCTGAAAAACACCAACTTTTTTTTAAAAGTGCAGTGTTGAAGGAACTTCTTTATATAATCCGTTTGCAGCTGAAAATAAATAGGCGGGGACAAGAACTATTTTCAGTGCATTCGTCAGATTTTTGCTACAGCTGAATATAAAAAAAAAATCCGGTACGTAAAATAATTTATAGATTGCGTAGTTCGCTTTAACGTGGCGCATTATTGAAAATTGGCTGAATTTAAGATCGCGTTTTCCATTACTTTATTGTGAACAACGGCAAAACTCAATATATTCAGGTCGATAATTAAAGAAATCGTGATAAATATTCAGTTCAGGTTGCGGGAACTTGCGTGCCGAGTACCAACATTTGGCTTCCCCTTCACCTCTTTACTCGCCACATTAACTGCATTTTCTCTGACTGGGCCGTGAAACATGGAGCTTGAAGAATTAAAAAAAAAAAACAATTTATCCATTATGAAAAAAAGTGGTTGTGGAATTACAAAAAGGGTAAATTTTTCATGTAAATAGCTTGGTTGAAAATTTATATAAATTTTATTCGCTGTAAGAGCTTCTCAGTCTGAATGAGCAGGACGAAACATCATCTGCTTATTCAACTCAATTTTGTACGTAACTAAAAACCATGATTGCAGTAATTTTATTGTAATTTAAACATACCAAAAATCAAAACTGGTAAAAGGGGCCGCCAAGTACCGAATGGTTAGGCCCTTCAAAGGAGTGATATCAACACACCAAAACATTCGCCAAGTTAATCGCACCGCTTAATAATTTGAAGTTTAAATGAAAACTAGAACATTGCTACTTTTGGTAGCAATGTTCAAGTTTTCATTTAACGTCCAAAGTATTATTCAGTGCCTTTAAGTTGGCGAATGTTTTGGTGTGTTGATATCACTCCTTTGAAGGGCCGAACTATTCGGAACTTGGCGGCCTCTTTTCTCATTTTTGTTTTTTGATATGATATCATTCCTTTTTTTTTATATTGTGTATTGACTCAACTACACTACCGTGCAGATGTGTAATAAAGTGCCACGTCAACAAGAAATTGGTTTCCAACAATTTGCTACTACCTTTTGCCTATAGGCCGAACTATTCTCAATATAGTCACCTCTTTATAGGTTTTTGGTTTGGTTTTAATTTTGTTGTAATTTGCTTTATTTCGTTAGTTTTGGTGTGTTGATATCACTCCTTTGAAGGGACGAACCACCCTCAACTTGGTGGCCTCTAAACCAGTTTTTGGCTTTGTTTATTTTGTTTTGTTATTAGAGGTGGTTTATTTTTCATGACCTGGACGTGAATACAATTTCTTTGCAACGTTCTTATCGTGTTATCGTGATAACGTTGTTATCGTTGTTGAATACAATTTCTTTGCAACGTTGATTCATCGTGACACACTAGTTTGTGTCTAGGCACGCACGTTAGTATACAGGTTCTCATAGTCCGAACTTTGGCCGTCCAATGAGAGATGATGCCGACAATACTACTAACAATGATTATAACAATATTTTCGTTCTTATGCGACATCTCACGCCATCCCCGTTACGCCCCCAGTCTCCAAACCATAAAAGGTACTCAGTTCGTATTGCTCTGCACCCATTCGTCCAATTTCATAGCTGGAAGCCTTCCCGTTATCTCGGTAGCGATGAATAATCACCCTATGGGATTTAACATGGGGATGAGCGGACTAGCTAGCTAGCTGGTAGCTAGGTAGTAACACATTTTCAACATTATTGAGGGTCAGATATTGCATTGAAAGCAGCTTAGCTGGCATTCCTACACGAGTACATTTTTGTCTAGTGGGTCATTGCTCTCGATTTCAACACAATTTAAGCTTTCGTACCGCATTATTATTTTTCCGTAAGTACCTGAAATGTGCCCAACTATGCTTCAGGATATAAAACACTGACGCTATGGCGTCGCGCTACAATGGTTTACAACCTCGACAATTGAATTGATGTGATGTTTGATGTGAGGTTTGTTCCTAACTTGGCGCGACACACTAGCGTGTGTCTAGATTTTTTCGCGTTGGACGAGGCAATCCTGAGAATTTCTTATTCTCTTATGACTGGAGGTTGAGACTTGGATTTTACGAGAGGTTGTGGGTTCGAGTACATCGGTCGTTACCGATGTCTTCTTTTTCTCACGTTTACTGTTTTCTTTTAAGGACAATCTAACATCTTGCTACACTTAATTCTTTGATTTGTGATTTATTGCTAATTTTGAAAATGGGTAGCCGAACTGCCACTCATGTTCATTATTGCAACAACGCAGTAAAAGTGCTTTCCCGGTGATTTTGCGCACGTTTCGCATATAAAATGCACTTATAAAAAAAAAAAAGACTGAAAAAAAAAAGATTCCGGAATTCTGGTATGGTTCCCTGCTGAGTGAAGCGATTTATCATACGAGTTTTGCCTTGGCAGAACCTGTTACAAGTTCTACAGCCTTTCTCTCTGCACGATCAAGTTTAAGTTCGAAACTAGAACGAAAGAAATACCGCGTTCTTGCGTTGCACCGCTTGTGACGTCAAAGGACCCCCCGATGCTGACTGGCGAAACGCGAGAGTCATTATTTAGTCGTCAGCAAAAATGTCCGTTCCGATAATTATGTGGACTTTTCTTTCCGTGCTCCATTCATAAGACACGCTGACCGAACAACGTCTGTTGTATAGATGTCAGGGGTTCACTACTTAACAAAGCACTTACGGAACAGATTGACTTGCTGTCGATAAACCAAATTCGATGTTTGCTTTAGGCACAACGGCACTGAGAAAGCAGGAGGGTATGTTTGCATCCTTTCCCCGAAATTCCAGAAAAAGATAATTCGGACTATTTCATCCACCTTTAAGTGAGTTAACTTGTATAACTACAAAGAATCCTGTCCCGTTTCGTGCTCGTGGCCACCGTAGCATGTACAGTTCTAGAAAGCCGTCAGCAAGTTAAAAATGACGTTAATGCAAGTATATCATTTTTCTTTTACCACCAAATAGTTTCTCTGCGGTATCCACTTGGAAATCGTCCTCTGAATACGTCCTGTAACATAGCTTGTAATATACGAGTATGCTGTGAAAAAAATTTTTTTATTGAATTTGTTGGTGCCATTTTGTATGATACAGATGAACAGATGTATGAAAAAAATCTAAATTTGGAGTTTGTTTCACATCTCTGTTTAATGTATGGCTCAGTGGCAATCCGAAGAACCACTGCATTGTGACTGAGGTTGGCGCTAATGACCTCGTTGTCGACATGCCGATAAGCTTCAACCCCCCCCCCCCCCCCCCCACACACACACACACACTCACACACCACTTTGCCATCTGAAGCAAACAGAGTGGATGAATGGGCTCGATTTTAAGCCTTACCAAACATTTTTGAAGGAGAAAAGAGTTTAGTAATGCTTACGGGGGAAATTCTAGAAAAAGTCCAGGGAACCTTGAAACCTCCAATCATCGCAGAGGACCGAGACAAACCTCTATAATAGGCCAGGATAGATCCGCAATGAAATAGAATGGGAATCTCTCACACTGCCTGATCGGCACAGACTGGCGGGGACTTTGCCACGATCCGTTCTTCAGTCATTGACCAGATTAACTCCTTAATTCAGGAATGGCTGAGCTGTGGCAACCCCCAGTCACGAAAACCGCCTGTGCGTCGTGGGTCAGTAATGTTGGCTTCAGTGTGCAGAATTACAAGCAGCCTCACAACGAACTACTCATAATCTGTGCTTTCCCTCCTAGCTCTCAATATCTCTCTTTCAGCCTTTGAGTCTCTCCTCTGAATCTGGACTATTGGGTCTGCATATTCAGCAAAATACTGAATTAACGAAATATTGAATTTCATTGTTTTGTTTCATTTCCTGGTACGATTTGCCGATCAGTCCCTTCGTTCAGATCTTACCAAAGTGACTGACCTATGATGTATGTACATGGTTTCTTGACTACGACAATATAGCAGTCGGATTCGTTATGTAACTTTTCAATACCAATTAGACAATTTTTTAACTCCTTTTTTTTTTTACCTTATTCGGTCGCGGGTTTTGATCCAGCATTCACTTGGGTGGTAGTGACCACTCTGCGTAGAGTTCTTATTTGGAGAGGCATCCAAATATGTTGTAAAGAAACAAACCAAAAATATAGTCATTTTATGGAATTTCGGCACCAAAGCCAACGATCAAAGTTTTTGTCCAAGGACGAGGTGTGGTTTGTTTGTGAGAAGTCACACACACACTCTGGACTTACAAAGTCTTCCCCCCCCCCTTCTTCTTCCCTCAGGCCAAAGGCTATGACGACAACACATGAGACGAAATAGGCCTGTAGAAAAAAGACGGACCAAGACTCCACGTGCAATGATCCGGAACCAAGAAAAACCCCTTTGTATTTCATCGGCCAATGAGATACGGTTAGGCGTTATGCATGTGTGTGTGTTTTTGTGAAGAGATGTTGTGAAGAGACGATGATCGGACAGCACTGAGTGCACACCTGATTATTTTCCAGTGAAAATCCTACTTTGTGGCGAGAGAGAAGCTGGCTTTGCCCGGGTGCGTGACAGACAAGTTATTACGTATGTGGGCAGTCTTTGTTATGATACGAGATACTGAACGGAACTTTGACACAAAATGCTCACTAATAGGGCCGAAAAGACTCGCAAGCAAGAGAACAAACATTATTAAATTTTCAGCGCACGTAATTTATGTGTCTTGATCACCTAAACAAAGCAAAAAATTGACAATGCGAAAATGAAGCAAACTGTACGCCCCTACCCACCTCATTCAATGCAATTGTTTAGGGGATCAAGACGAATAAATTACTAGTGCTGAAAATTTAATCGTTTACGCAACCACTCGCTTTTGTATTCTCGCAGCTAGAAGCTAGAAATCACCTCAAACTCCAACATGGTGGCGGTTTTATGTCTTATGTCGCAACGAAAACAGCAAATAACGTGAGTTCAGAAGCGTTTGGGAAAATTGTTTCGTCATGAGGAATTCTTTATATTATTGGCACGGATTATAAGACTGCAAGTATTTACTCAAACGATGTCGGATTTAGCTAATCCATTTAGCGTTGTTACCATGGCAAGGTCACCTTTGCCATCGCGATTGAGTTCTAGCTGCGAGAATACAAAGGCGAGTCGCTGCGCCCTTAACTTATAAATCTTTGTGAAGCCATTATAAATCTTGGTAATGAAAACTAATCGTCCGTGCGTGGTCTCCGTCTTTATAAAGATTGCTCCGGCAGCATTGATCTATTGATGCATTTGGTTCCGCGTTTCTCACAGGTTAAGGTAATAACCCTGGATTTTAGGATTTTACATCTGACCACAGGCCTGTGTTGCTCCCGTTGTTTGGGGTCTCCGGGAACTCCTCCACAACGTTCGTGGTTCGCGTTGGGATTTAATTTTTTTTTTAAACTGCTGCCTGGTGGCAGGCTCTAAAAATCTGTTGGGGTGAGAAGGTTATGACTCATGTAGGATTAAAACACAAGAACACTTAGGGAGCGTTTGCGCCACGACTTACCTTTGCATTCTCGCAGCTAGAAGCTAGAAATTATCTGAAATTCCAACATGGCGGTGGTTTTAGTTCTGCCGGCTCGCAATGAAACGAGTCAATAATTGAGTTTAGAAGCGATAGGGAAAATTGTTTCGTCAGGTGAGGAATTCTTTATCTTACTGTCACGAATTACAAGACTGCAAGCATTTGCTCAAACGATGTCGGATTTAGCCAATCCAGGAATCGTTGTCACCATGGCAACGATACTTTCGTCATCGCGATGAAATTTCTGCGGAGAGAATGTAAAGGCGAGTTGTTGCGTAAAAGTGCTCTTGTTATTTTCCTCGAATATCGAAAAAGAGAAATGGAAAATACGTCGTAACACGCGTACGTGAATCCTTTTCCTTTTTGAAAATGACGCTTTTAGTTTCACAAAAATGTGAGACTTAATAACAGTAAAGGTACAACGGAGTGCGGTTTCCGTTTTAATACTGGGTGTGAAGTTGCAAATTGGAAATGACAAAGGCCACTGACACCAATTACGGAACACACAAAGCCTTTTGTGTGCGAATTTCTCCTCTGGAAAAAGACGTCGTCTTCTGGCAATTACGCCACAAGAAACATAAAAGAAAACTGAAGAACTAAAAATTAGTGCAAATATTATCCATGGACAGTGGATGACCACACAATTCGTGTTGGTGTTGCTTAATGTTTGAGGATATTTTTGGTCGTACCGCTGAATTTTTATTAGTTTTGTATTTTCTTTTACTAGTGAGTCTTACTTAGGCCCGTATTCTGAACGCTGACTAAAATTCGTACTTGACTTGAAATGACGCATACCTATTTAGTGCCATTCACCACCAGAACCTCTTTTGGATACATTTGGAAGAAATCGGGTGGTGAATGGCACTTAATAGGTGTGACGTCATTTCACGTCAAATGGTGTCACACCTTTAAGTGCCATTCACCACCCGATTTCTTCCAAATGTATCCAAAAGAAGTTCTGGTGGTGAGTGGCATTAAATAGGCGTGACGTCATTTCAAGTCAAGTGAATACCAACATGGCGGCGGTTTTAGTCAGCGTTCAGAATACGGGCCTTAATTGGTTATAGGCCAATGTTCTTAGAAGTTTAATTCTAGAAGACGACCACCTCCATATTTATTAGCCAAAACGGAATGTTGGTCCCCTTCTCGATTCCATTGGACAGTAACTGGTACATCGTCCGGGAAAAGGCTAGTTACGCCTATTTGACATAAAATAAAATTACCAAAAAAAAAAATAAAAAATAAAATGCTAGAGAGCTCTCACATTAAAAGTGCAAATTCGGTAAACAAGAGAAGTGGCGTTGTTCATTTCCCCATTGTTCGAATAACATTTCACATTGCAACATTCCCTCGCTCATTGGCATTGTCAATTTTACGGCCATTTTAATAAATAAAGCTGAATAGGACGTTATTAATTTGTGTGTTAGCACTGAATGTTATATTTATTTATTATTATTTTTTCTTAGTTGGTTTGTAAGTTCGTAGTCGAGTGCTGAAACACGGGAATTTAGCTCTCGACCCTTGTGGTGTATTTAATTTTATACATTTAATGCGTGGCTGAGGACGGCGTCTATATTTAGAGTCGAAACTCTTTCATTTTTAGGTGTTTTTTTTTGTTTCACCAAAGTTTTTTTAACTGAGTTTTTAACAATAGTATAGAAGGGGTAAAGAAGCAAAGCGCCTTTTTGTTTTTCAATTAGGAGCCTTTGACTTTGCGTGACCAGACAGATATGACACTGAGACAATTTAGTATACCAAGCCTTATGTTTTTTGTTTGTAAATCCATGAGTTTATGTGGCCGACCTTTTCTCAAGCAGACATTCTTTCTGTGGTAAACTGCATCGTACTATTTTTTTTGCTTTTTGTTTAGCAAGCACTTATCCTTTTATTTATTTTTATAACTCACATCTCATTATCACACATTAACAGTTTACCAACGCCATGAAAGTGGTGCAGGAGCTAATGTTTCATTAAGATAAGAAAACTAGCACTATTTTCAAAAAGTTAATTGTTTTATTACTAGGGTTGTAATCAAGTAAACCACCTTACAACGAAAGGAGGAACTCCTCCACATCGTAAGAAAGAAGTAAAATCTGTAAACCGTTTATAAGATACAGCGTGGGTGTTTATTATCCTATGAAACGGACAAGAGACGGCCATCACTAACAAAGTTAAAAAGAACAGCAGAAAGCGAAAAGCACGTTAGTAATTAAAAATGTAAACAAAGTAGCCACCGCCTTTCGTCTTTCACGTGCACTTCGTGGCTGCTCTGGTTACATTTTTAACAAAGTTAAAACACATAACGATAGGGAAAAAACCAAGATAACCAAAGATTTATTCGTAAGCTTCTAAATGTGGTACTAAAACATTCCCCCGTTGTAGCATACGGGGGCTGTAGTGAAAACCAATGTGCGGCAATCTAGACGGAACAAATTCCCATTTCATTTAAGTGGACGTACACTGGCTTTTACTGCATGTCATCTCGTATGCTACTACAGGATTTTGTTTATTTGTCTTCTTACTGCATGGTTCATTTCTCCTCGTGTTTGAAAAATGTCTCCGTAAAACCGGCATCTTCCACAAATGTGACAAAGACTTAGGGCGCGTTCACGCAACCACTCGCTTTTGCATTCTCGCAGCTGTAGAAGCTAGAAATCACCTCAAATTCCAACATGGCGGCGGTTTTATGTCCGCCGCCTCGCAACGAAAACAGCAAATAACGCGAGTTCAGAAGCGTTTGGGAAAATTGTTTCGTCATGAGAAATTCTTGGCACGGATTACAAGACTGCAAGTATTTACTCAAACGGTGTCGGATTTAGCTAATCCATTTAGCGTTGTTACCATGGTAATGTCACATTTGCCATCGCGGTTGAATTCTAGCTGCGAGAATACAAAGGCGAGTCGCTGCATAAACGCGCCCTTAGTACAGGCACCGTTGTCACGCATTAGTGAGTGACTTAAAAATGGTTTTGGTTTTTTCAGGAATTAATAGATCTGAATTCAGAAGATCTCCGCAGCTACAATACCTTCTTTTAGTTCGTACTCTGATTTATGGTCTTTGGTATGTTGACACTTTGCTGTATCTGAATTCTAACGTGGTGGGGGGGGGGGGACTGGGGAGGAGAGGAAAGGAAGAACAAGGGTCTTGCTCCCTTTTCCACTTAGCCAAAATATGTGAGCTATATATATATAATAAATTCTTTACGTAACGTAGATAATACTGTCGCACGTAAGGGGTACATTATACCCTTCATTGGAATAAGTCTTATTTATTTTTCAAATTCCACATGACTTTCATTAAAGGAAATCAATGTTCACATTTTTTTTTCAAATTTAATCGCTTTATTCTTCTTTTCCACGTTCAGTATCCGTGTACACTTTCCATTCGCATTTTCTTGGAAATATTTATCTATTTTTTTTAACTATGATAATGACAGGAAGCCCTAATGCTAAGAGAACACTCATTCGCCATTGAATTGTGTACAGTAAGTGGATGTTTTCCTGATAAATGAACACATTTCTCATTGTGTTCCTTTCCTTTTATCATCGCGTTTTGTGTGATGCGCTTTTTAACACCGCTAAATACTTCCACGTTACCGCGAATCTCACATTTCCTTTTCAAATAGCCTACCTCATCATCGTTAGCTGTTTGTCAGTAGTCTTCCTCGTGCTTTGTATCTGCATCCTCTACGTGTGCCTACGAGGCCGCTGTATATAAACGCTCCGATGGTTAAGTTGCAGTTAACCATGGATTGTATTTTTGCATAGTGGCTTGCTTTTTCTGGTCTAACTTCACCATGAAGATTTTGTTTCTAACCACTTTCTTTGCATTCTTCTGTTTTGCTCTTGCAGCCGACAAGGTAACAAACAGTTACATGCCAACGAGTTTCGAGTGTAGTTTTGTAATTTTGTTAAACCTCAGGGATCATTGAAAACCGTTAAGTCGGGTTGGGAGCAGGTTGGGGCGCCCAAATTGATAAAAACTGACCAGGGTGAGAAGGCGGAGCACAAAAATAACTACGTAAGCCCCATAAAATTTAACGCAGTAACGCAAAAGTTAACGCAAAGTTAACGCAATGCTCCAAATTTAAAATCGCTCACCTTGCCTTGATAATTTACAACAGAGACGGTCTAGGAATTGTTGGTCACGGAGGCGATAAACATTTGACCCCCCCCCCCTGGATTTGTAGTTAGCGGAAGATGGGGGAGGAAGGGCCAGCTTCCCAGACGGATTCATGCGGTGGAGCCCTGGTAGGGATGATGGAAAACTAAATTTTCTTTTTTTTAATTTTACACATTGTGTCATTTTGTTTAATTTCATTAAAGACGTACGTTAAGCAATGCTAACTTAGATTGGGTATACATGTCACAGTTTTCCAATCTTCCAGCGTGCAGTAGGCCTACTCGTAGGCAGTATCGTAGGAGAGAATAAACACGCGTCATTAGGATCAGCAGTCTGTTTGGCAGATATTGGGATGTAAATAAATCTTGGCTCTAAATATTTATTGGCATACACCTTCCTGTTGGTCGTGGTGGTGATCGCCACCTACCTAGCCCCAAGGCCCAATCAACCCCTGATTTACATAATTCAGAATTTTGAAGGCTTCTGCCACTACTTTATCCGATCAAAATTTGATTCCACATTTCCCTACAAAAATGATGAAAAAATCATACGTATTTTTTAACGACACTCCCTACATGCATCAAGGGGAGATTCAAGGAAAGAGCAACGGAAATGTGACTCTCTCTAACGGAGTAGAACAGCACTCTATTTATTTGACGTGGCCAAAATACTAGCCACGCCAGGCTCGCTTTTGATGCTGTCAAAAATCAAAGCTGGGGTGTTGCTTTTGTTTGATGGGTGTGTGGCTAGTTTCAGGTATTCTTCTTTACTAAGTATTGTACGTACAACCGATTTTTGGGTTTTGAGAAGCTTAAAGTAAAAATGTCACATCATTTACTTCTTATGGCTGAGTTCAAAAGCTTACCAAACAATCGCAACGTTAAAAAGTTTTTTATATTTTTTTATATGGTATAATGTACAAGTGGTCGGCATTGTATTTCCCTATCTTGCCTAAATTCAGCCAACATACTTAACACGCTGGACAACTGGGACCATCCATTTTTAAAGTACTTTAATAAAGGTCCTAATGAAAATGGGCTACTTACCCGAATTCTCTTTTACTTGGATTTCCTCCAATATGCATCCACTTCGCATTGCTTAATAATTGGCCCGCCTCCAAATATCCTCTAAAACTCCGCTCAGTTCAGAGTCTGGAAGTTTCGAAAATTAATCGATCACAACAATGAAGGAGATGCTCGTGAGAAAACTTTAAAAAAAAATTGAAGGCGCGTGGTTTATTTCATGAGATTCGTGGTGGGAAGCGGCAGGGTGTGGGTTTGTTTGTGAAGTCTGGTTTTTTTTTTAGTGATGTGTGAACGACGGAGAGTGAAGGAGCTTCTCACTTTGTTACGGTGTCAGTGTGTATGTCTGCCTTCACGATAACTTTTGAACCATTGTCTCCAATTCACTTCAAATATTCAACATGTATTCTGTGTGTTAGGTGCGTATTCGTAAATATCAAATCAAGAGGTATCAGACATCGTGTCATCCACATAAATAATAACAAGGTTTTGGATAGGTTTAGGATAGCTTGGGACAGGCAGGTAGGCAAAGAATGACTTATCTTTGATGCCTGCTAGGTGAACTCTTGCTTGCACGGCTCCCACTTGTTTATAATATCTACACAATTTTTGGATTTTAAAAAAATGTCATAAATTTGTCATGCATTTTTGTGTTGTGTCGTAAATGTCATAAAAATAACAGAATTTTTTTCGGAAATGTTGGAAACAAATTCTCGCTAAGAGTACGAACTACCATCACAAGTGACCAAGTGACCCCTAAGGAATTTAAGATTTCAAAAGGTGCTTTGCCCTTCCCCCCTTCTTGTAATGTTTAGAAGGGTTTGAAGACTAACTTATGTCTTCTAAAAAAAGTATGAGATACAAACAAGGTATGAAAGCTATACCTTGAACGTTTTCAAGAAAATGTGCTGAACCAGCCTTTATTTTCAATGAAAATGTGATGCATTTTCCAACATTTGGAAACGAGTCAGTCTGGACTAAGAGTTATTTAATTTGGTTATAGGATATTTATAGGATATCAACCACAGTTAGCCTGAGTAGTCAGTCATAAGAAAGGCTTATTTTGGTGTGAGGGGGTAGGTCAGGTTATTTTGGACCTTAGTTGAACGAGGTGGGGGGGAGTCAAGATTTTTATCCATTTTTTAATAAAATTTAAAAGAAAATTTGTTATTTAGGCGCGGGAGCTTTGCTGTTGGTGTTCGAGACCTTGGTTGAGACGTGTACAGGGTCGTCTGTACTTGATGCACGCAAGGTGCACCTATCCAACTAGGTAAAACTGGCAATATTTGTAGCGCACAGTCATTCTCATATCGGCCTGTCTCTTAACACGCTTAGGGAGAGAATATCTAGTTACGCCATTCGCAACAAGAGGTCACCAAGGATTTGTAATTTTCTGATCACTCCACGTGCTCCGAGTAAAAATTATTTCCAATTCCGGGCGATGTTTGGCCTTCCTAGATTCCTAAAGTTGTCCAGTAAATATTTTCTAATACGAAGTTTACACAAAGTTCACACAAAGTTTTACATGGCACTATCCAGCAAAATTCCAACATGCTGCTTTTGGTTAATAAATGCGTTATTGATTCCTAACATACATTAAAAGCATCACACACTCAACGGACAAAAAAACCAAGGTACTTTTACGTAGAAATTTGTCTTCATTTTCAAAGGTTTAAAAAATCAAAAATAGACCCTGAATAATGGTTGTACCAAGGGTTGGAGAGGGAATAGAGTGAATGCCTTGATGGCTCTTCCCTATAGAGCAGTGACACGACGTAGTATAATTGTATATAACTCTATGCTGGAGCCTTAATGGGTTAGCTGCAAGGGGCACTTCACAGAGAAATAGAAGGAAAAGTGATTTCTTAGACCTAAAACGCTCGATTTTTGTTGTTGGAGAAAGCAACGTTATTTTAAGCCTAAGAAATCCGCTCTTCCGTTGTTTTTCCTTCCATTTTTATGTAGTGCACCTTGTAGTTATGCCCTCCAAAACCCATACTGGTGCCAATATGGCGGCAAATGTCACTGCTCTATATAGTCAGGAGTATAACAGTAATTGATTTTTAAAAATGCACTAAAAGCACTACGCGTTCAACGGATAAAAAGCTAGGTACCTTATACCCCGAGGGTTAACAAATTTGTTTTCATTTTCAAAGGTTTAAAAAGTCAATCCAGAGTGCAACATTATAGCACCTTCACCTGTTAGACAAATTCAACCCACATACCAAGAGTATGGGTCTCCATGGCTTAATATTTTCATTGGGATTTAAAAAACATGTTTATGGCGAAATATACGACTGAAAATCAAACAGACAAATTCGTATGTGTTAGTTACTTTAGCAATTATGCAGTTTGTCTGGAAAAAAAGAAGAGAGCGATCAATAATTAATTGCCGTTGGTTGGCCTAAAAAAAATTGAACATAATGTTACAAATTTGATTGAATTGCGCACAGTCGTCTAATAATAATAATGCTTATAAATAAAGACAAAATAGTGCACATCAGTAAGCACCGTAACACTACCTTCAGGTCTCAAATCAAGACGATTATCAGTGGAAATCAAAGAACAAATATGCTTTTGTTTTCACTTGTTAGTGATCTTGATTAGAGACCGAAACGTCGTGTTGCTGCATTTACTGATGTGTTTTCGACTTAATTTTGTATTATGATATTCAAATACGCTCTATGTTTTATTCATACAATCTTCAACATAACAGAACTCTGTTATATTATTTATTTATTTATTATATTTATTATTATTGTTAAAATTTTCCTTTTAGGTATTGTCAAACTGGGTAAAGAATTAAGGTGCACTATTAAATGTTAATCATAGATCGATCGCGTTAATCATTTTATCATTTTCAGTTCATTTCAATGATGAGTACTTCTGTATATGAATATATTAAAATGCAACTTTCTTTCCAGGTTAAATGTTTCAAAGATGATGCAGTTGTGCATAAGGATGAGGTAACATAAATTCGTTTATATTGTGTTGACAGTATTTGATCACGTTGTTGATTTTGTTTTTGTGGAAGAAACACGTCACGCTGTTTTAGTGTATGCAGTTTGATGGAGGAACGTTGTTTACAAAATAACATGTTTACAACACAACCCTTAAAGATGACTAAAAATTAAATTTCAATTTGCCATACCGCTACTTTCCGCAAAAAAAAAAAGCAAGGTACATTTCCAACGTTTCAAATTGCTCCTGTTTAGAAAAAATATGCTTAGTTCTATTTTTAATACAAGCATATTTTTTCCTAAACA
>JAHWFP010152159.1:0-14538 GCA_023313725.1 Lithobius niger | reverse complement strand
TAATTTTTAGTCATCTTAATAGAACTAGTTACTTCACAAAAGTACTCATTCTACTTCTAATAATAAATAATTATTTTACACTCTGTTGTTGATTAATCCTTTTAAAATTTGTTCCCATTTGACCACATTTTTTTATTAAGTGTATTTTCTTCTCCCCTTCCCCATCACCCCTTCCATACTATCGTGTCGAATTTCTAACTCATCTTTTAGATTTGCCAAGTGGTAAAACTCGTTCCGCAGGTATTTTTAAACACTGTACAACTCCTGAAAAATTAGTATCGTTGGCAAATAGTATTTTCAGCGAAGTTGTGTTTGTGTTTTTTTTTCCAGCCATTTAAGCATTGTCTTAAGATCTGTAAGGCAGAAAATGGAATTGAAGGAAAAATAGTAAGTAAACTTTGTTGTTTGGGTTCAATTATTTGGTGTCTTTTCTTCAATTGCAATAAAAGTATAGGTACTGAAAATTGTACTTTAAAACTTTTGTTTATAAGTGGAATTTGAAGCATTTTTTTGTTTTAATTATCAATTTTTCAAAAGATTGTTTATTATTGCGTTCAGTATTACTTGGGATTATCTAACTTCTATCGCAAAATTACTGAAGGACAGTGTGACGTCCTTAATAATAATGTTCAAAATTCCTTTTCTTATTAAATATGCTATATTATTATTCAGGATCCATGTATTATTAATCATTAATATTATCGTTTGGTCAGCATGGCTGCACTTTCTGTCGTGATTCGCGAATTTCGTTATCATTCTAAACAGCAAAGGCCTACATGGTACAATCCAGATACCGAATGCGATGTTACTGCCCCAGTCAGTTTTATTTTAATTCAAAATAAATAAAGCAAAAAATTTTTAAATAAAAATAACGCATACTATTCATTGCAGACGAACAAAGTCTACGAATGCATGCTGAAGCACTTTGATGTGGTAAGTATAAACACGTCGTTTGCTGTGGTTATTATCGTGTAGTGTGTGTCTACCAAACTATTCCTTTTCATTATTCCACTATCAAAATAAAAATGGCTTACATCTGTAAACTTACGATGGGAGCGGAAGCATCAATTTTTTCTAAAATTGTGGGATTTGATGAAAAAAGAAACCATGAGCCTACAATAACTTAAATTGTAATGAGTGGGAGAGGGGGGGGGGGATCCCTAACTGTGCGAAGGTGAAAGGGTAATCGTTTACACAAAAATTTTATTTTTCCATTATCTAAATTGATAGGTTTAAGAGTGTCTGGGCATGCAAACATGGCGTGTTACAAAGTCAAATCCAAAAAGTGGACAAATCGACGTTTCGGCTCATCTCGACGTTTCGGCTCATCTCAAGTATTTAATGTAAAACCGTAAACGTCAGACGACTCTCATTCCATGCACTGAAAAACATTTTTGTTATCTATTAAATGTCGTAACCTGATACAATTTAGGCGTTATAATAATAATTTATTTCACCACTTTGAGTGGTAGGGACTTTGGAAGGGTGGTGCGCCACTAACTCGGAGCCTAAAAAGAGACAGATAAACGTAACTAGGTCAGTGGCCGCCTTAAAGAAGGGCAGAAGATTTTCAGCGCGCAACTGTTTTCGAAATACTTGCGCCGTCGGCTGGCTTACAGTAAGTGGGCTAACCAGGCAGGGACCACACGTACTGAGTAGAAATGTTTCTGACCAATCCAGGTGGGATCCCTGAGCAACAAGCTTCCAATTATGTCCTCTAGTTTGTGGCCTATATCCAGGTCAAACAGAGGGGGGGGGGGGGGACTGTGGGTCCGCGAAGAATCTTGTTTGTAAGAATAAGGTCGAATCTAACTCTCCGAAGTTCGAGTAACTCCACACTAGTTTCTGTTTAAGTTCAATAATTACTTTTTGAATGTGATTTTTCAACTGAGTCCAGTTACTGTCAACAATTATCCCTAAATAGTCAGTAGCACCTACATTCCTAACAGGGATACATGTGGTAAGAAATTCAGAAGTGGAATTTCAACCTTTACAATTTTCCGAGTGTGAGAAAATAGGTCTATTGACTAAAATGTTATTTCTTTAAGACATTAATTAGATTTACTGTTTTAGTTTCGCTAATGAAAACATTATCGTCACAAACCGTTTTTTAACATTATCAAAACCATCCTGTAAATTTTGTATCATAATGTCGTAATCATCTTAGATAGATAATGTAATCAGCTTACAAGAAAATGTTTGTTTTGTTTGTTACCGTCTCGATAGCGATAATAAAAATTAGGAATAAAAGACGTCCTAACACTGAACTTTCAGAAATACACACCAAAATTAACACTAGCAAAATCCCTCCAATCATTAATCTTAGTGCAAGCTTTTCTGACTGACGAATAACTTTTTAGAATAATAGTTATTAATAATCATAAAAATAGTTATTAACAAAAGAAAGTCAAGCGGTACATACAGGGTCAAATGGAGAATGACTACTGACATAGGTCCGACTATAAAAGAGCATATATAAGATAATTAGACTGGTCTATTGTGTACGCGGTGTATCTTGAGTCCTGGAAGTATTTCGCGAGTGACTACGTCTTCCTGGATGGGGCTCGCATTAATCGATGGCTGCCATTGTTTTTGCAAACACCTTGGATATCAACAAGGCACTCTGCTACTGAAAACGTACAATCGATTATATGTGTTCGTTCTGCGGCGAACTCAAGATAGGCCGCGGACACTTTAAGAAGGTGTTTAGAAAGATCACTTTGCATTTAAAACATGACTCGTTTTATTTTAAATAAAAGGTCCAGCATCGTAAAAGAGAGTGCAAACAAGAAGTACCTGACTGAGATATTTTTTTTTAAAAAAGCATTACCTATTCCGTCATTAGTTTTTACTAAATTTATACTAAAATTACAAAAATTAGGACAAGGCAGTTTTTACTACTTTTAATTTTAGCAAAACCTGATGACGAAATAGGTAAAATTCCGAAACGTTGATTTGATTTATTTGTGCACTTAAAGGCTTTTTAAAAAGATTATAGTAGATGAAAGCACATGAGCTGAAAGAGCGTTCCAAGCTGGCACGGTCCAATCACAAAGGAGGATATTCGTACTTCTTTGTGGGCAATTGGCACACGTTTCAGAGAGTGGCCACTATTTCTGGCACTGACGTAGAGCTCAAACAATCTTGAGTAGTCAAAATCTACGAGGTTGTTTAAATCAGAATGTTAAACAGAGATCAGTGTTTAACTCAAGTAAGACCAGCCCTGTCGTGGTCAAACGCTCAGCATACACGATTTATTTTTTTTTAGGTTTCGGAAGGATTTGGTGCAGAGTCGTTGAACTCCTTCTATCAGATCAATATCATCGAGCAAGTGTGGGGACCAGAGAAAATTTTAAAGAATTCCCTCGCAAGCCATACATCAAACATTTACTTAAAAGCTTTTTGTGATCTAAGTGATCGATCAATACTGAACCAAGAACTTTCCCAGTGTTACGACCTGTAGCAATAATTCATTTATCTGTTTGAGTGCCTCATGATTCAAAGATTTTAATGAAATCCATATTGAGCAGCGAAAGAAAATTATGTTTTGTTAGAAAGTTTGTAATTCTATTTGAAAAGTTTTTAAAGAATTTTTTCAAAAACAGGTAGGAGGAAATAGGGCTATAATTTTCATACAAATGATTGCTTATCTTTTTTATAAATTTGTCTTAAAATCAGCATTTTTTATTTATCAGGCCAAATCTCACGCTCAATTATTTTGTTAATAGGAATCTTAAAAAAGTTACTGGAGTTATTACAGCTCTTCCCAAAGTGTACAAGTTGAAATCCAGTACCATCAGTTTAGTGTGGGATTTTCAGACTTTTAAGACTATCAAAAACGATTTGGACTTTTGGAACTGTGCTGTCAAATGCTCACGTATTGTGCGATATGTCAGGTTAAAGGATAAAACCGTTAAAGCGTTTGCTTTGTCTTGCTTGATAACGGTTTTGTCGTTTCAACCGAAACGTCGCCTACTATGTTAATGCTTGACAGCACATTAGGCTGGTTTTTTTTTTCGTTATTCATAATTTAATGTAACAAAATGTCGCTTGGCTAAACTAGCCAGTGGCCTAAATGCAGTCGGCCCGTGACCTTATGGGTAAATGGCAGTTCAGCATTCCGCGACTATGTGATTATCTGAATTGGGATGTTTTACCGTTTGCTTGTTTTCTTTGCCATGTATTTTTAGACTTGCATGGTTTTTTTTGTTTTGTTTCTTGTAGCCTTGCTTCCTTCGATAATTATTGCCATGAAAGCCCTAAATTAAAGGGGCCTATTTACCAGATGACAGGCTGCAGCTTCTAGCGCCGTCTACCGTTATTTAGTTCTACGTAGCTCTTGATTTCAACAAGCGAAGGAATGTGCCAAGAAATTTCTTTTTACACAACAAACAATTGCCTCGTGCCTCCTTAATTACTGCGTGTAAAGTTGGTTTCTTCACGTGCACCAGGGAGCAAGCGGTCAAGGCAAACGATATGACTGTCACTAGATGGCGCCCGTGATGCCGTTATTGGCTTAACTCTAACGCTTGCTTCTTGGTGCACGTGGATGAACCAACTTTACGCTCAATAATTGAGGAGGCACGTGGCGTGTTTGTTTCATAAAAAGAAATTCATCAGTGTTGTTATTAAGGGCTAGACTGCGCTTGTTGAAAGCAAGAAATAGACAGAAATAGATAGCTGTAAATGGTTATAGATACTGCAGCCCCCTCTTTAACGTTTCCGGATGAGCATTAAAGTTTGATTGTGGGATACGAGTTGCAGGGTTCTTCTGGTGTTAGTTTACTTTTAATTTTTTTGTTAAGGACTTGATTGCCGTTTCGAACCCAAGTCATGTCATTCAGACAAAACGCTTCAGTGAAGGAAGGTGACTTATTGTATTTAGTTTTTCTGATGCGTGGCATTAAGAGGTTTATCTCACAACTCTGTTAGCCACATGCTATATACAGCTTATTTTTTTACACTGAATTTTCTACTCGATTAGTAAAGAACTGAACTGCCACAGATTAAGTAGAAATCTCCAAAATGGTTAGGACTCAGGCAAACGGCGGAGATCCAACGGTCAACGTTATATCCCTCGATATTTAACCGAAATCAAGCGAAATGCATGTAAAAATACGGGATCCTGACTATTAGAAGTTCATGGCTCGTAAAAGTTCGCTAAGCTAGGCGATACTCCCTTTGAAAAGATTTTGTTCTGCCATTTTACGTTAACTTACAAAGGTGCATGTTTGTTCCGTTCTATTTGTGTTTTCCGCTTTATCGTATAGAGTTGCACTGGCACAGAGCCTGAATACTCTCTAACACTTTACAGTTCTAACAGATTTGTGAGCTCCTACTGCCGCGGTTAATTAAGCGTTGCCGACCACAACATTGGGAATCCTATACAAAGCATTTAATGAAATGAATTATAAGGGTTCCGAAAGTCTGATTGGTAACGTTTTAGACTTCGTCTCCCATTCCTTCATCTTGAGTTAGAGCGACTCAAGTAGATTAAAGACGAGCATTTCTATGACTTGACCCACCTGTATTACCTTTTAAAATAAATAATAAATTAATAAAACTTTTTTGCAATTACGAATGGTCAAGCAGGGATCGGGGGTTCGCAGACAGCTTACCAAATCTAAGAAAAAGTAATGAGGGGAAAATTCAAAACGATTTAAAAGCAAGTGCACCCCGATACAACGGTATGTCATTGACTGAAAAAGACATGTGCGATTGATAAGTCTCATGTCAAGTTTAAGGGTAGGAACGCTGCCTGAATTTGTCAAGATTTATACTGATTAAGCGCTTCCGGAATGCCGCTACAGACCAAGACGTAACCACCTCTTCCGGTAGAGAATTCCAGACACCAATCACCCGATCGGAAAAAAAAATTTCGACGGCAGTCCAAGTGAGATGGCTGAATTGTAAGTTTCAGAAAATTGTTCAGAAAAAGTGTCGCTGAACATACGGTCGAATGTTAATTGCGTAGATTTACGTCAGTGGCTGACGTTATTCCGGGGTTAACAGCAAAGGCACTCTTCCATTTCATCGCGTCATGCCTTCCACAAGAAAACAAACCCCTTCTACGCATAAAAACAAAATTACTATGTCCAGAAACAAAAAGCGTACTTCAAGAGGATTCCCTAGGAATCCGAATGAAATGAGCAAAGCACAATCGAGTTGTTACAGGCTTGGCCTGTGAGCCAAGAGGATGCCTGATCGACTTATCACCGACATAAGTGCACAATAAAAAAAATAGTTCTCTGGCCATACTTCAAGGTGCTGAAGGGGCGAAAGTTGTTTCGGCCCGACGAGTGACAAAAAAGTAAGGTTTCTGGCAAACGTATCTCTTCACCATATTCAAGCCAGTACTACTGGGTTATTTTGCATTTTTATCCCATGCGTCAAATCAAAAACCCATACGTCATACTTAAAAATATATATATATATTCTTACCAAATTTCATTCCATCAATTCACACGTTTAGCTAGAACAGATGTATACCCTATTTTGGGCCAGCATTTTGAATTTTCACAAAACTTGAATTGGACTTTTCCTGATGAATGTGTTATGCTGAATATGTGAAACCAGTCCAAATCTAAGTTCAGTGATGAACGATTTAGAAGTAAAAACCAAAAACTTTTTTGTCACCATTTTGGTCCGCCATTTTGAATTTCGCTTCGCTCACTCGGTTAGGCAGTGTAAGGTACAATCGTGATAATAATCTGGCATATATAGCCAATACGAACTTCGAACATGTGGCACACGTAATATCATCACGGCCGTTTTTGGTCGTAATTTTCTCCTGGTTTTTATTTTCTAAAAAAAAAATTGGAAAATAACTTGCAGTTTTGTGACCAGTAGTCCTCGTTTGCCCCAACCCCTTACGAAAAAATTTAATTCCCTTGGCATTAACTGCCGCAAATAGTTTATTTTGGGCCGCCATTTCGAATTTTTATTAATTGGTATAAAATCAAGTACCTGCGTCGTTCAGCCATATTTCAAAGAATATTTTCCTACCAAGCTCAGTTCGAATCCCTTCATGCGTTTTTTAACCGTTTTTAACCGTTTTTTGGACGTCATTTTGGGCTGCCATTTTTGGCGCCATTTTGAATTTTCACAAAACTTGAATAAACTTGAATAAACAGTTTGTGTTCAATATGAAGAAATAGAGCGACCACACTGTTCATCACTGGGGTCACCTTAGGTGTCTTTCAGTAAATGTTCCCATAATCCCTTGCCCGTTTCTCCACATCGGATAGTCCTCGAATCCAGTGTTACTCGAAAAGTCAGATCTAAGACTGCGTAACGTATAGGCGACATCTGGTTCGTAGTGATGGCAGAATCCGCTTTCGTTACCCAGACTTGGCCCTTCATGCCGAAAAATCCATTAAGTTGGGGGATTGCCACGAAAACTTCTTTAATCCGAGAGCTCCAAAATGACAATTTTCTAGATCAAGCGCCATGTTTCGAATCTGTTGCGCAAAGCATTCTGGGAGGTACTCATTGTATGGGAGTGAAGCGCGTATGGTTTGCTGTAAGGACTGGTAGCAGGTTTTGATTGTTTTCTCTTCACGGACTTAAACATTATCTCGTGTGACGTTCATATTACACCATGTAGGTCCCTCCCCCCCCCCCCCACCCGCTTTCTCCACCTACTTTTCATGTTACTAAGCATCTTCCTCGGTTCTTTTAGTCAATGGGAAAGGGATTTATTAGACGTATCAGCCAATCACAGCCTGCTTATTCTGATCAGTACTTTGAATTGTCTGCTAAGCGTGCAATTAATAAGTGATAATCGCTCTTGTGCGAAGTGGTAAGCAGAAATGACGACTAGTTAATCCACACAGAACAGTAATCACATACTTAAACGTGCTAAAATGGATTAATTAATCGCTTATTAAAAATTGAGAAGCTAAATTCAGTTTGAAAGATAATTTTAGGTTAGGCTACGTTTTATTATTTTCGATGGGACCTCGATTCCATAGCGACTTTTGGTTCTGACTGGTAAAAAGACACTATTAGTTATTCCTGCGTTAGGTAACTCATTATAAATATGATTCACAGTAGTTATACACGTACTTACACGTCCGCATGATATATTTACTTGAGGAATGGTCTCTTGAAGTTATTTTAACCCCATTTTAGTGAGAAACGCTCCCGTTTCTATAGAAACTGATGCGGGGAGCAAGCAACAGACGGCTCGGCTTTCCACAAGACGCTAGCTAATAGTTTGCCGTCAGCTAAATGCAAATAAATACAAATAAATACCAAATACGGCTGTAAAACACGTTGATAATTACAATATTACTCACTTAAACTTATAATTGTTTTGTTAATAAATGAATTTGAAAGAGCCAGTGAAATTCCACGACTGTTTTCACGGTAATGTAAACATGGGAGTAACAACGAACGTCTGCAACCTGAAGCGTTATAGCCTAAGAAAAAAAAAAGCGATACCCGACGCTCGCCCAAACAGACTCGCTATTAAATTAATACAAATGAAGAGATGCGAAGCGTTTTTACTTGTTAAATTAATATGAGCTTAGAACAAAAAAGAAAAACAAAGATACTTAAAGTATGTGAATTAAGATGTACCAGTAATGAGCTTGTATATTTTATTTTATTGATAATATTACGATGTGATGCTTTAGCATTTCACTGAAACGTTTTGTCAGCATTGGGCGCATTCACGTTGGGGTTCAACATCGGACAAAATATCGACAAAGCAACCAGTGATACAGTGCCAGTAAACATAAATTTATGAGATAGTTCTGTCAAGATACTTTGGTTAATTACCCCTCCTGCGGCCGGTAATTATCGATAATTTTGGGGAACACTTAAGTTTTTGCTCCCATACAATCGCTCGTGCTTGTGTTAGCAATAATAATCTCCCGAGAGCCAACACAAGCGCTCACGAGTCTAATGGGAGCAAAAACCTTATCGTGTTCCGAAAAATTATCGATAACTATATCCCTGCACTCGGGATGTTACCTTTGACAATTTGAGGGATGTTGTTATTCAGCACTTCAATAACCCACTCATTATTAATCCAATATATCAAAATAAAAGCGATACTGTAGCCAGAAAAAAAAAACTCAACCACAACGAGTTTTTATTTAGTAACCTATATAAAACCAAGAATTTATAGGGTTGGGGAGAAGAATTTGTGACTGAGACCCCTTCTGAAACGTCTTAGATTCATTCCTATTAGTTCCGTCTAAACTTATAGGGGGCGCCATGAGTTTTATGTGGGAATTTCTACTCAGTTTTCAGCCTAAAATTAAACTATAAACAGTATTTAACAGTATTTAATTATTATTTGGTTTAGCTTAGCCGTAATTTAGTTTGTTTTAGATTTGGTCTGAAAAATGAGCAAAATTTACCAGATGGAATACGCGGCGCCCTCTGAAAACTCGGATGGAACTAATAGTAATGAAACTAACACATTTTAATAGGGACTTTTTAGAATTACAAATTCTCATCCACAACCCTATAAAATCAGCCACCACGAGTTTTTAGTTAGTAACCTATACAAGACGAAGTTGAAACAGTTATTCAAATTTCAGCCTGAATGGTTTTCTGTCAGTCAGATCTTGGAACCGGTTCCCACATTTAGGATATGGGTGATTTAATTTCGCTGCACGAACACTTCAGATAAGGAATGAAATAAACTCTTAAGTTTATAAAAATACAAGAGGTATAGGAAAACTTGATGCAAATCACTTTTAAACTAATATTTCAATCCTTAACATTACGAGAAATTAGGACACCTGGTGTATCCTAGCTTCCACGCAAGATTCAGTGGATTCTGCAATTACAATTAGTTTGACATTAATCAACACTATTATACAATCAGTTAGGCTTAAATCACCCTATTCTTGCTAAAAACTAAAAAGAAAATTTCAAAGTGAAGTGGTAGGGGAGTGTTTAATTGAGGTCATTTTTTTTTAATTCGTAAAGAGACGTTTTATCTCTCGTATGTAAAGAGAAGTTTTTTTTAAAGACTGCTTTATTATTTGAAAAAAAAAAGCCAGTAAGTTTACATTGCATCGAAAATCCGTCCTACTTTCTCCCAAATTACTAAAGATAATGGAAACCCTCAGGGAGTGACCTTTCCAAGGAATTTTATTCAGATTTTTTGCCTACTTGATCTCTATACGGAAAAGTATAGGTGGAACTTTTTATTGTTTTAGTGAGGAGCAAATAATTTTGCTGCTAGAATTTTTTTGTTGTCTTCCTAAAGTTGTTCCTATGGACTATTGTGAAACAACTCTGAAAGCTGATAATGTTTCATATGTCTGTCGAAAACCAAAATCCTTCACGTTAAAAAAAAAAAGTATTGGCTGTGGTAGATAATGGCAGAAAATCAACGATGCCGATGGCTCTAATCGGTTCCGACGATGCTGACGAATGTTGAATACAGCCAAAGAGATAGAAGCAGACCAAAGTAGCTTGTAATCCTGTGCCGCAGTCTGTCTGTCTGTTCGTCTGTTGGTATGCCTGTTTTTCTGTTTGTCTCTATGATAACTTTTGAACTCGTGAAATTCGTTTAAAATAAAACAAATAGCGATCATGAATAACACCTTGTAATCACATGCTTAAAACACACGTAGTGACAGAAGTGTTTAAAATAAAACAGTGTTTTTTATCTTAAACAGTAGTGTTTATTTTACGTCACGAAATATTATAAACAGCACATCATAAGTTATCATTAAATTCAGCCAAGACAGTGCACAAAATATAGAAAATGACGTTTCGGAAAAGGACACTTTCCTTTATCAGGTTTCTAAAAAATTGGATAATAATTCAAGGCGATCCGAAAATGTGAGCACACCCACAACAAACAGAATTAAATAAATACACCTAAAATCCTCAAACATATCCACTCAAAAGTTGCAAAACAGGAGGCGAAACAAAAACCCCGTTTTTTCTCTTGCAAGCAAACTGATAGACCAGTTTTCGTACAAAATGGTAGACACGCGTAGCTATGGGACTGGTCTATTTGTATTGGGTCTGTTGCTTACTGCATGTGTGTGCATATTTGTTAAGCTGAAATTTTTCAATGATTGGGAAATATTCTTTGAGATATTTACCTTCTGGAAAAAGATGATTATGTACTGGTGGGTTATGGGTGTGAAGTATAAGAGATTCCAAATTTACCCTAGCACGGGCCTTTTTTTCGGTAAACAAAGTTCGAACATTTTCGAAATCAGGGGTGTGCCCTGTTCCTAGTCTGTAAGGAGAAACAACTGTTGATAAACAATGCTGCACCAGCGAGTGAGTTTCTACGTTCTGCGACATACGTTGCTAACAGACTACAGAAGCCGAAGGAAAGAATATCTTCACACAAGTCCAACTTTAAACATCACGTAGAAACTAACTCACTCTCACTGGTGCAGCACTATAACTGACATGTGTTTCTCCTCTCAGAATTGGAACAGGGCACACCCCTGATTTCTAAAATGTTCGAACTTTGTTTACCGAAAAAAATTACTCGTGCTATAGCGTAAATTTATAATCTCTTATAATTCGCACATAACAACTTGCAAAAAAAAAAAAAAAAAAATTGCCAAAAAACTAACTTTATTATCTTCCGTCCCAGTCAGAAGCCATGTTCTAGAGACACACCACTTGTTATTAATGGAAATGAGATTACAGAGGTATCCTCAACTAGATTCCCGGGTCTCTATATTGAAGACACCTAACATGGAATGATCATGTTGGTGCTATTACACAAAAAATATCTCGCAATGCCGGAATAATTCATAAAGTATCACGTGTGCTGTCAGCCTCCTTTTTAAAATTACTGTATACACAGTCTTGTCTATCCATACCTAAATTACTGTGTTCTTGCTTGGATGAATACTAGCAAAACCAATCAAGGGCGTCTCATTAAACTCCAGAAGAAGGTTGTACGTTCTATTTGTCACCGTTCATCCAGGAAGCATTCTCTGCCATCGTTCAAATAACTACAAATTTTACCTTCACCGGATTTGATTTCCTTCTGGACGTGTCTTTATGCTTTTAAGGGGGGAAGCAATAATATTGGTCATCGTTTGGCTGTCCGTATAACTCCTCTGTCCATTCTTATTCCACTAGACAGCATGGTGAACTTTATTATGAATTCCATCGCACCGAGTTCAAGTAAACGATCATTGAAAGGCATGATTACGCCAATCTGGAATCAGATTTCTACAAATATTAAATCTGCCACCACTCTTCACTCTTTCCGGAAAGAACTTTTTGCATACACCTTGCAAAACGCATCCACTGTAATTCAGTAGAGAGTCATCAAAATTTAACTAAATTATAAATTTTCCTTCATTTTCTTTTCCCTAGTTTTTTTCGTTTTCTGTCCGTGCTTTTTGTCCTGTTTGTCCCCACCTTGTCCCTGTCATGTTTCCTTGCTTTCCTTGTCATGTTTCCATACAACCTCGTCATGTTTCGTTTTTTTCGTGTTTGTTTTTATCTTATGGTTAGGTCTTTACTATCTGTATAGCTTCAACCTGCACTGATTTTATTTGACTAATTTGTTGTCATTAGTGTTTTTCCCTTTGGCGTAAAAAAGCCTCGGTCTTATCATACGATCTTGTATTGTATGTAAATATACTATGCAATAAAGCCATTTCTGATTCTGATTCTGATACGCACATAAACGAGTAAGCCATATACTCAATAAAAATAGACCAGTCCCATAGCTACGCGTGATTGCACTTTGTACCAAAACTGGTTTTTCCGTTTGCTTGCAAGGGAAAGACGGGGTTTTTGTTTCGCTTCCTATTTTGCCACTTATGAGTAGAAATGTGTGAGGATTTTAGGTGTTTTTATTTAATTCTGTTTGTATTGGGTGTGTTGACATTTGTGGATGGATTGGCCATGAAGTTTTTAGTAGTTTTTACCATGAATTTTTGGCTAATGAAGAAAAGTATCCTTTTCCGAAACGTGACGTTCTATAATTTGTGTACTGTCTTGGCTGAATTTAATGATAACATACGTAATAAACATGACCGTTTAAACACAGTTTTCAAAACATACGCATTGTAATAAAAAGCCTACTGTTTTATTGTATAGGGTAAACATCTTTCATCGATACATTTGCTTTAACCCCTTAATACCCAGGTCAAACTGGATGCCTTTTTTTGTAAGTCCAAGACGATAGGTGGGTCAGTCGCGGGATTCGAACCGGCATTCACTTGGCTTGGAGACGAGGACGCTGACCACTGGGCTGCTGCTGCTCGCTTTGCTCGGGTTCCCCGGGGACCCCTCACAAAGCTCGCGTTGCGTGTTGGGACTTATTTTTTTGCCGTTCGGTAGCCGTCCATTACACAGGCCGTTGGGCAGTAAAGGATTAATCACGTTTGCATAAAGTGTCGGTAATTGAATGGTAGTGCGTTATTTTATACGTATTTTACCTCTGTAACTGTATAATCATTAAAAAAAAATATAATACTAATAACGACTTTTATACCTACAGAAGCGAGGTAAAGGAGTCTAGAAGAAAAGTTTGCATTTCATTAACACCCCAGTCATAACGTATACTTGCAAGAGAAAGTGTTTTCATGAATGATATTCTTAACATTAAAATTATCTCTAAAAAAATTTACAACTGCATGTACGCAATTATATGGTCAAGATTAATGTATTCTAAATACACTTTAAGTATTTAAAAAATTTATAGTTTTCAATCCCCTTGCACTCTTTAAGCGCTAATGTTTTGAAAGGTTTCTTTGCAGCTCATGCCGTCTGTAAATCGCTTTACGTTTTACAGCTGAAAACATCTCAAAACATTTTCGAGGTTCGTCTAAAATATGTTTATTTTAAAGCACAATTCTTATCAGAGTATCACTTATTTTGTGTGTATCCCTCCCCCGCCCCCCAAAACTCTTCCTTGTACCTCGGATTGGGTAAAATCGGGTTCTGGTTATGACGGAACAAAAGATGGCTGTTTCAAAAGTTACTTTACGAAAAAGACATTGCATCGTTTCGCTGACGGGTAAAGCGTCACGATGGCAGATTTATTGACACCCTATTCGATTACTGAAAGAATCGTTGTATCGATTCTTGATAGAAAAACAACGGCAAGATGTCAAGAGATTGTCCGGAAGGGACTTTCAAAACCCACTTTACGATGCCTGTTTTGTTTAGATCGTGACACTAACGGTGATGACGTGGTTTCCCTTTCGCAAACCCAGTTTTGTTTCAACAAAAACTTTCGACCTCGCTTCGACGCCAGACTTGCCAGATAAATTAAATTGTCTTTGTTCGCAACTCAGTCAACACTATTCGCAACTTAGGATAGACCACCTGCACTCTCCACACTTTAAACATGTTGGGAGTGTTCTTCAACGTGCAGGGGTTCGGAAACTCGATAAGTCAGCTTTGCCTTACTGTATGATATTGACAGGATGACGAAAGAGCTCAAAGAGCACCATCACGAAATGGGTTTCAACTGGAAAATATAAGGAATACCAAACAAATTTCAATGGCACTTGGACTTAATATATTATGGTTTATTGTGTGGTGTTGTTGCTCGATAACAAAGGTCACGTG
>JAHWFP010152158.1:0-14406 GCA_023313725.1 Lithobius niger | reverse complement strand
GCTTCATCTGGGAAATGGATGCGTCTGCCGGACGAAAGAGGAATGGTGGGCGTCGGGATCACCGCTGGACGGTCGAGAGGTAGAGGGGTTCTCGGACGAGAAGGAGAAGACTTTCGTTTCTTCTGAGTGGTTGATGGAGATGTTGAGCCACGTTTGCGTGAGTCGTGGCTGGAAATTGATGCGATCCATGCTTTAGTTTTAGATATTATTATTAGTAAACATTGATGGAAATATTGCAAAAACATTTATGGGGAAACACTTCCAAAAACAGCAAATTATTTCTACAACATTTTTTCTCGTGAGGTACCATTCATTCAAAAAGGAAATACAGGACTAATTAGGAGGAAAAATTAAATAAAATATAATGACACACGGAAATCGATGTATATTGAATACGCAGACAAAACAGAAGTACTTAAGAAGAACTTAATCAACGAATTTAAGAACACATGTGCATCATGAATTAATAAACTACAGACACAGCATATTAAAAACCAAGGACAGTACAGCAAAAGCCATTTGTGAATTAATAAATCCAATGATAGATAACGAGATTTTGCCAGACATAAAAAATTCGAGCATATGGCCGGTATATAACAAAAGTAATAAACAAGCGGCTACAGCGACTACCTAGTCACAACCCGACTTCTGTACACTTCCGTCATTTCCAATGTTGGGGCGCACTGCAACAGCGATCTCTATTATTTAATCTAAAATTAGTAACCAGCACAATTGCCAGTTAAAAATGTGTTAGCTTTTAGGCGTAATTATAAGCTTTTTACGCCTAACTTTTACCTACCAATTTAACTTCGTAAGTATCAGGTAATGAAGAATTGGGTTGGACAGTAAGTGTAATCATTTATGCAACACGGTGCGCCTCCCGACACAAAGTTACACATTCCACATATATATAGATCAGTGGTAGCGAACAACGTGGAGGGAGGCCAGCCCCCAGAAACGCAATGGAGAGATGTCATAACGTGATTTTAGGCCTGATTTTTGTTTTACCTGACGTTTTAGTTTCGTATGTACCAGATAACGGAGAATTTGATTCGAGGGTAGGAGCCTATTTATCCATGCAGCATGGCAACGAGACTATTTTAGAGGGTAATTACATCCATTTTGACATGCATGTTTTACTTATGGATCATTTACACAATAACTAAACACAAGAATTGCGGTAGGAATAGGTCACGTATGTCCGATACAACAACTTAAAATCAACCGCGCAACCGCGTTCCATCTGGAAATTTTTCCTCATTTTTCGGCCCATATCTAAAGTAAACTAGATTACAACTAAGCTAAACTAAATAATAATTAAATACAAGCTAGTTTCGTTTAGTGTAGTTTAATTTTAGGCGAAAACTGAGTAAAAATTCCCACATAGACTCATGGCGCCCTCTATAAACTTAGATGGAACTAATAGGAATGAATCGAAGACGTTTCAGTTGAGGTCTCAGTCACAAATTATCCTCCCCAACCCTAGAAATTCTTGATTATGTGTAATATTAGGCACGGCGTGAATCCTGGCTGCGGGATCTAGTCGAGTTAAAACTGTTTACAAACTCCTGGAAATTGGTGCTACTCCTGGAAACTGGTGACAGCTGGTTTCAAGATATATACCAGGAAATGTTTCTTTTAGCAATAGAGTTGTGAATCGTTGGAACAAATTGACAATTACGGTAGTTGAAGCACCGATTCTTCCATGTTTTAAAAGTCGTTTAAAATAACTGTGTCTAAAAAATTGTCTTCCTAGAATTTTAAAGGATATTCCTCCCAGCACCATTTTTCTCGATCCTCCACATCAAGTACGGCCCCAAAGTTTTATTTACTTACCGTTAGGCAATCCCTAGCTAAAAATCCGGTTTAAAATGCGGAGTCTAGGAGATTTTCTGTTGAATATTGGGGAATTTTATTTACTGCATCCTACACGTATATGATCCTTTGCGCGCTTACAATGACCTTGACATTTCATTATTGTGTGTGTGTGCATTTACTAATTTATAATCGTTTGGTAATAATTAAGAAATCTAAAATCTAAAAGACTTACGCGGTAAAAATTAAAGTTTTTTTTGCCGATCGACAGCCGAAGAAAATTTATAAGGTACTAACCTAAAAAATTATAAAGTGAGATTTTAAAATACCAAATTCATCCCGGTTTAGCGCCGACCCAATTCATGCTGGTTCGTCTATTAAACGCAATGCCAACTGAGACAGTAGCTGTGCTCTTCGCTGCCAGGAACGCAGCTACTATCTCATTGACCATGACGGTACTAAGTAAAGGATAATGACCGAAAACCGCGGGCATTCCTAAACAATGCCCGAGGGCGCGCAGCGTCCCGAGGGCCATTGTTTAGGAATGCACAAGGTTTTCGGTCATTATCCGACTTAATGCCCGTTACGGCGAAGAGCTTGTTCCCATTGTCGGCTATTGTTGGCAGACGTTCTATGCTTTGAAAGAACGTGGTATTGTTACGTTCTTGAAATAACGAGCCATTGTTTTACATTATTGGTAAAGATTCGAAAATAGTTGAACGTGTTGCGGGAAACTAAAATTCTTGGTAGGCTACTGATGCTCAAAATGCCTTATCGTATTCCGTGTTTGTGCTTTTCGATGTGCATGTTTGTGCGTTGCGTTGCAAAAATGAGGACAGGACCTTAACACAAAGACAACAAACTTTTGGCAGATCAAATGAAAATGGGCGAGAATACCTTGAATACATATTAAACGTTTCAAAAATAAATCAACGTGGGTTAAAACATATAAAAGGAAAGAAGAAAACAAGCCGAACAGCTATGTGATCTAGGGACGAATTGGATTGCTAGTTTGAATCCGGGTCATGCCACTCCAAAGGTGGCTTACTGTACTACGTTAATTCTAGTGTATTATTTTCGCTGTTTGGCTTGTTTTCCTCTTTCCTTCATGTAATTTACAGGAATTTGTGCTTATTTATTTAAAACATATAAAAGTGCAACTAAAGAGAGTCGAAGCATTTTCTCTTCCCGACAATCCTTCTCGTTGTCCTGGCAACGTGCACAGAGTGTATCAAAATTATTGGCCCGAACATGCAAATACTGAGGTTGTGTATTTTTGCCCCAAAAAGAAATACAGTAATAACATTTTGTATTACAACCGCCCCGTGGGTAAAAATGTTCCGGGCAACATCGTCAAAAATGTTGCAACAGATGCCAATTGCTAAGTTGGATGACTAATTAAGCAATCACAACATTCATGTCAGCAACAACTTTGTAGTGACCCAACGTAGAAGAGTAGCTCATTGTGCAAACAACTGGCCACCGTAACTTGAAATCCTTACAACAGTACAAGAAAAGTAGCCGTGGTATGCAAGCAAATATCATCGGTATTTTGAACGTCGTAGCAAATGTATCATCGTCGTGTTACAAATGAAAAACCGGTCAAACATTTGGAGATTAAAAACTGTAACCATTTTACAATCATTACGTAATCTTTTGTAAATGTAACGGCATTGTAATGTAGTGCTTTGCTACTTCAAACGTGTTTTTTGTTTTGTTTTGTTAAAATACGCTGTTTTTGAAACCCCGGGCATTCCCTAGGGAATGCCCGCACTTTTCCCGCCTTCAGATGAAAGTGCGGGCTTTCCCGGCAACAATGGGTTTTTACATTGTTGCGCATTGTTTCAGCTGGGCTTTCCTTCGCCGAAAAGGGCATTAATATGCGCGGAGGCGATCAGCGCGTGGCTGTTATAAGGCAGGCGGAACGTTATAAGGCAGGACGAATATTGCTTTAAGTTAAAATGGAACTTCCATAATTTTTATCAGAATTTTTATACAATGAAGCATTGTGAAGCTTTTGAAAGTTTTGAACTGGAATAAGTGGCATGCCCCTCCATCCTCCATTTTGCTTTTGTGTGCAAATAAATTTATATTTATTAAATTTTTTTTATCATTATTAAACTTACTAACATAAAGATCATACACAAACACAGTGAAGGAAATCAACATTGCGTCTTGGCCTCCACACTAGAAATTATTTAAGTAATAAATAAAGAAAAAATCACAAGGTAAGGAGTTAACAAAGTAAGGAGTGTGTATAAACGAAACAATTGATAAAAAAAAAAGGTAAAATGAGTTAGTTAAACTGCTACCAGCGCCAAGTAGTAGCAAGAAATGGTACTGAAATTGGGAAATCTCAAATTCATTCATTTTATTGCCCGATGCAAAAGGTTGTACAAAAAAGGACTAGTGAAAATTGGTTGACTATGGAATATGCTATTGACTTTCTGCCTCTCACAAATTAAAAATGACAAAACCAGCAGGCTAAAGATTTGGACTTTGTTGTACAAAGGCATATTTCTTTATTTCCGGTGGAAATATTCATAAGTATGTGAATGGAGTCCGAGTCAGAGGACCTAATTGAGTGAGCGAAGCGAAGCGAACGAAAATCAGCGTTTGTTAGCCAGTTTACGCAAAAACACATAGACGGAATACGCGCCTGACGAAACAAACACATTCATGATGTTTGTATTGCAAACGGTGCATCAAGCACCACCCGTGCAGAGGACGAGATTCAGCTAATCAATTAGTAATTGGGAAATGATTTTTTTTAAAAAAATACGTTCGTTAAAATACGATGAAAATAGTTGACGTGTCTACCGTCCCTTTAACCCATTAAAAATTAATAAAGAGGCTGACTTTTCGTGTTCGAAAACATTTATTAGTTAACTTCATCATTATTTTTAATAATTGCCAAGTTTTATTATCAGCAATTAGTAAGAGTATGGAATTCATACGAAGTTTATGGCTTATTTGTAAATGGTTCCTTTAAAGGCCCAGCCAATTTAAAGAAATTCAAAAACGTATCCAAAATCATAAAGTATTAAGTATTAAGTATAAAAGAACGGTTTGCTACTGCCAAACCATACTCTCTCCCAAAGAGTCAAGCACTCAGAACAGCTATCAGACAGACAGTGAACAATCTACCAGGTAAGTTGAAATTTTTTTTGGATTTAATTTTTTTTCCGTTGAATCATAAGTCGTCGGAAGCAAAGTAATGCTCGTATACCTTAATAACAGCTAAGTTTTAACATAAGACATTATTTTTTCCCTAGTATTAACCAGTGCTATTTCTGCAGTGTTTTCCAGTATTTTTCGTTAACAACTGGGTAGTTAATTTTGCAATTAGTTCTGTACCCAAAAACAATTGCTGTCAAGTTTACATCTAGACACACGCTAGTGTATCACCGCCAAGTAACAGTAGCTCATCCCATTGTAAACATCCCATTGATAAAAAAAAAAAAAGGCGGCATCACTAGCAGAAATGTGTCTGTTAACTGTAAGTAACTAAAAGGATATTTTATCATGTTGAGAATAAATCCCAATGCGGCCGAAATCTTTCAAATTGTGGAAAATGTAAGGGAAAGGGTTAGAGATAAAGAAAAACTACAATTTAAAGGATGAGTGTCCACCAATCATAGAGAAAAAGATGCATCAATTACGTTGTTTTTATGATACTGTCTTGCTTGTTAGCTAGCTAATCCACACAAAACCAAAACTGGTATAAGAGAAACCGCCAAGTTTCCAAAAAGGGCCTTTGAAAGTAGTGATAAAATTCAACCAGGGAAAGGCCGCCAAGGTTAATCCTATAAGCCAAGTTAATCGCACGTACTAATAGTTCGAAATAAATGAAAACTAGAAAATTGCTGCTAGCGTTAGCAATCTTCAAGTTTTCATTTAACGTAATTAACATGAATTTATGAACGATTTTTTTGACGTTTGAGGTGGTGTTGTGTTCAAAAATTGTTCCATTTAATTGATTATATTCGGTTGCTTCATTCCTTTTCGTCATTTAATGGAAACCAACGTTTTGTAAAGCAGCGGTTGCAATGTTGTGAGTAACGTGAATTGTTTTTTTTAATGTTATGTTTTTTTATTTTTTTAAGTAACTTTACTTTTGTTTGTTCTTTTCCACTTTTGTTTTAACACAGACGGGGGATGGGATCCACGTGGAGTGGTGGGATCCAGGATATACCATCCCTCCTTCGTGGATCCCAGCACTCCTTGTCCTCGTTCATTGTTGCCATCCCGTCGTGCTGTATTGTTATAAGAGGACTGAGAGCTTCAAAACGGTTGAGAAATGGGGAGAGAAGTAACATTGTTACCCGGTTTTTGCCTCTCAGTCTTCTTTTAACAATGCAACAATACAGGAGTGCAACAATGAAACAAGAATAGCACAGAGCAATATATCTGCCATGGAAGTGCTGAGAGCCGATCTCTTGCACTAAAATGGCGGATTGGTTCTTAACACTAAAATGGCGGATGCATTCATGATTATTGGCGGAACGAGCGAGCGAAGCGTAGCCTATAACGGACAGCAAATTGCAATATGTTGGTCCGTTAATTGCACATTTTTAGTCTGGGTGGAGCCCAAACGAAAGATCGGACTGGAATGAACTTTCGTACAACGTTTCATACCCTAATTGGTATTGCTGAGCCAAAATTTTCCCTAAATCGAACAATTATTGCTGTGGAAATTTTAAAATTTTCGAATTTATTTCTAACACTCACCGTTGTAAATTTGGAGTCGTGAATAGTTAAGGGAATTCAGACGAAGCATACACCATGCTAATGGTAGTCAAGTGAACTTTAAAAAACACGGCAAATTAAATTTGGGTTTCTTCTTTGTAGCTAATAATCTTTTTCGACGTAACTCAACGAAATAATAACATTTGATGCTTGCATTTAACCATTACAGTAACAAACGCAACCATAAAAACAAAAGGATTCCATTAACGACACACGTTAGTTTCATTTGAAAAAAAGAATGCTTTGGAGATTATTCAATTCAACATGGCATCGAAAGTGGCATCTACACTAGCGTTGGGAATCCCGAATATGAAACGTGAAATCGTCGTATCAAGGCCAAGCGGTATTATAAAACGATATTGACAACAGACGAAACACGAAAGCACGAAACACGAAACAATAATACGCCCGCCTCTCTCAATTCCTGGTTGCCACGGTAACGTGACGACTCGAAACCAAAACCGTGTTGTATTGCATAAAGGAATAGTCTTAATCTCGAACCACTGTTGTAAGCTGCTACCACCCTGGCTGCTACTAACGAAAGTAAATCGGGGATAAATATTAGGCCTAAACGCTAAAAATTATAGGCCTAAAACCTAAAACTTGGTCTAAAAGCTAACATATTTTAAACATAAATTGTGATGGTTATTTCTTTCAGATTATATAATAGAGATCGATGTTGCAGTCATAATAATAAAATAATATATTATCTTGCATTGCGTGATAGAGGTGTGCCAGCTCAACATTTTCGTTGATGGCGGTGTCAAATCTTATACCAAAGCAGTATTGTGAACCTTTTGAATCTTCTGACTATTGTTAAAAACCATCGTACTGATGATTGTTTGGCTTGCAGTTAAACGCCTTATTACGTGCTGTTTTATTGTTACTCGCGGCGATGGCCCACGTCTTCAGTGTTGGCTGCGAAAAGGAGGCTACAAATAACTGAACAAAAACTAAATGCTGGAGCAAACGAAAGCTTGTTAACGTAAATTTGACACTTAACATAGGCCTACATTAAAAAAAAGGCTAAAATAAGAAAAAGGCTAGCAAAGAATAGCAGTACGTCACACCAAAAGGCAAACAGCCCAACAAAGCCCAGGTTTTTAGGAATTATTAACAAATGTGGTATCGTTATTAAAATAAAAACTAAATATAAGTTTGAAATGAAGATCCGTTCGCTCCGCCTACAATAGGCCCAAAGCCAGTTTCCGAGTTATAGACCGGCAATACATAAATTAAAAAAAAAACGTTAAGAACAACATTTTTATTTACCGTAAGTGTCAGCAACCACAGCAAATTACGTTCGCAAATTATAGACTGGCAATTGGAATGGTTTCAATGGCACAAACCAAAATAAAATATAATAAAAAATATTAAAGGGCGGTTACCACCAAATTAGCATTGCAGCGTATAGGCCTATCGAGTTCTTTCTCGCAGGAAACAAAGAAATGCACAAAGCAAAACTTTTAAACGCAACAAACAAGCCACGTGACTCTTTAATTATTGAGTAAAAATCAGGTACGCCCTCGTGCACCTGGAAACAAGCTATAAAGATACTGATGTCACTAGATGGTGGCGCCATGGAAAAATATGAAGTAAATCTCATGGCGTCATCTAGTGACACTAAAGTGACAGTTGTTGTTTGATGCGCACCCAGCATTAGCCACGGTGCCAGAAAGAGAGAGGGACAATTTTGCTAGATAAATCCCATCGGAAATTCTTAGAATCTTTTACATGCCACAATTGACATCAACATGAGGCATCACAGGGCCCTTCTCTCCCCGAAAATGTCAGGGGTGGATGAGGCCGGAATCGAACTCGGGACCTCTGGCACAAGAGACATTCATTGTAACCATTAGGCCACCTTGCCTCATAGCTTGCCCTACTATCCGACCCTGTTAGAAATACTCACGGCGATTGGTAGGGCTATTTTTCTGGATCAACAACCAATAGGAAAGATGGATTTTATGACTTAGAAACCCAACACCTCCCTCCCACCCTGCCTACAGTTCGTACAGCCTTGGACTGTGAGTTCGACCTCCATACTTGCTGTAGCTCGCACTAATCTGTCTACTGGGACACGCGTGCCTATAGCTAGATCTCAGAAGGGTTATAATCATGGCCCCCCACCACTTAACTAGCTGGCCTGTCTTGGGCTTAGAAAAAGTAGTCAGACGAAGAAATTAAAGGGGAGAACAATGCTCCAAGTTTGCTGGCTATAATAGAGTTAACCTTGGAGGCCTTTCCTTAGTTGAATGATATATCTACATCTAATTCGCCCATCTTTACAGTGGGCGGCTTCTGGTAGTTTAAGGCCGCCCGCGCACTGAGCGACTTGGCCGCGCCGCCAGGTTGCTGCAGCCAATGAAAATGATCAGTGTGCTGTTTTACATAAACGGTGAGCATTCTCATTGGCTGCAACGACCTGGCCGCGCGGCCAAGTCGCTCAGTGCACGGGCAGCCTAATAATGCTTAAAGAGTCTTCAACATTTCGGGGGAAAAAAAACATGAGCCAGTCGGAAAAAAAACTCTTCCCTGATATTTTCTGATCGATAGCCTCTGCGCCTGAATAGTGTTATTTTTCCCTTTTTCTCTTTTCCAGTTTTATTATTCGAACTAAACAAACTGACGACTAAACCAAAATATTCTTACTTTTCAGTTTTCTGCAAGATGTCTTTCACGCTAAAAATAAGCATTTTCTTCTGTATCCTGGCATGTTCCTTTGCCAACATTGCCACCAAACGCCCAGAAGTGGATCCTAATGCCAAAAGATGGTTCCCAAAGGCAATCGCGAGCCTTTCTGCTTTGGAAAAAGAAATCGCACCCCTGGAAATGTGCGGCAGCACTGTACAGCAACTTCAAGAGTTCATCAAAAGAAATCGAGATTTCTATTCGCAAATGAACCTAAGAAAGCTGGAGAAATTCAAGAATGTAAGATGTTTAATAGAATTTGTTTATACAGGGTGGCAAAAAAGCCAGGTCACAGCAAACATTTCAGGAAATATTGGTCTTAGAAAGGTAGGGTAGACATGCTGAAATATGTCACATGTGACGAGTTCCATGGCATCAACCGGAATGACCTTGAACACCCTGTCAAGGTCATTTAATATTTATTTTTGGAACCCTTAGAATTACGACACAAAAGTCAATTGCAAAGTTGTGCCGGCTGACAAAATAAACCTCATACAGAAAGCAGAACTGAATTAGCTCCATAATTACAAGCGCTGTGAACGAAACAAAAAAGACATTGCAGTGAAGCCAACTTTGCTGGCTGTATTAATACTGTAGGCGTGATTTACCTTTAAAGGGATATACCTCCCAGCGCCATTTTTCTCGATCCTCCTCATCAAGTACGGCCCCAAAGGTCTATTTACTTACCGTTAGTGTTTCCCTTGCTAAAAAACTGTTTTAAAATGTGGCGTCTAGGACATTTTCTGTTGAATATTGGGAAACTTTTTTTACGTTCTGGAAGAACGAATATGATGCTTTGCGCGCCTACAATGACCTTGAAGTTTTATCTGTGTGTGCGCAGTATTATTTTTAATCGTTTGCTAGTAATTACTATGAGATCAAAAATCTAAAAGGCTAATGCTGTAAATATTAAAAGTAATTATTCCAATAGATCGCCGAAGCAAAATTATAAGAGACTAGTCTAGAAAATTATAAATTATGATTTTAAAATACAAAAATCATCCGGTTTTTGACGATACAATCAATCCTTTCACGCTGGCTGGACTATTAGGTGCAATGCCAACTGAGACAGTAGCTACGTTTTTCGTTACGAGGAACGAAGCTACTGTCTTAGTTGACTTTCGCTATATTAATACGCGGATGTGATCGTCGTGTAGCTGTTATGAGGCAAACGGAAGGTTAGAAGGCAGGCAGGATGTTGCTTTAATCACGTAGTAGAGTTGGTATGCTTTCACCAGGCTTTCACAAAACTCCGCTTATGCTAATAATACATGTTGCAATAAATAATGGAGGAGTCTATTGGGGGAAAAGGGACATGCATTAGTTGCTTACCCTTTGTTAGCTTCACTGCAATGTCTTTCTTGTTTTGTTCACAGCGCTTGTGATTATGAAGCTATTTCAGTTCTGCTTTCTGTATGAGGTTTATTTTGTAAGCCCGCACAACTTTGCAATTGACTTTTGTGTCGTATCTCTTAGGGTTCCAAAAATAAATATTGAGTGACCTTCATAGGGTGATTCAAGGACATTCCGGTTGATACCATGGGACTCGTCACATGTGACATATTTCAGTATTATCAACCTTACCCTTCTACGACCAATATTTCTTGAGATGTTTGCTGTGGCTTTTTGACCATGGCCATCATTATAAAAGAAAGGACAGGCCAATCGTCGCCATTTTTGGAAGGAAATTCCGTTGCATTATAATTCTTTACAAATCATGTAATCTTGTGCGAGAGGTTGCGTAATGAAGGGAATTTTTGATTTTTAAAAGTAAATTAATTGGGGACTAATTTCATCTGAAGCAAACTGCTTGTGCAAATGAATTGGCTCATGTTTTAAACTTTATAACAACACTCGACCACCTTTAGACATCCAGCGACGTGTAAAAAGTCCAAATCGTCAGGTCCAAATGAGGTCTAATTGGACCAAATCATTATATTACTGCGAGCATAGCAAGCATAGCAAGCAAGCATAGCAAGCGTCGACTGATTCTGGACTGAAATTGGATTTTGTGTCTGCTTCTCTGTGTGCGAGCGTGTATTTGTGTTTTTGTGTGTTTGGGCCACGATAACCGTTCGTGTTTTTTTTTCCTGATTTGTTCGCAATTTCGTGACAATGTAGCTTTGCTGTTTTAAAAGCTTGAGATCGTAGATGAAATTCTTATTTCAAATATTGTCAGAGATTTAGCTATTTTTCCCGGTGTAATGCTAAGCCGATTTTCAGTAGTGTAAGGGAGCACGAGGTATAAAGCTAGTGGCCTCAATAACTACGTGGTCATACAAAGCCATTTCCCATAATGAAATTTTGTGCGACGAATACAGTAATTTATACAAAACGACCCCCAAAAAGTACTACTGCCAGTTTCACACTTTTTGAAGCAATATATACGCTCGGTTTTTGCAGTATAATTTCTGCAATAAAGCGCTCGTAAAGACGGGTGTTGGATTCATTGATCTGTTTCGCTGTTTGCTTCCAGTAATGGCTTCAGTGTCCAATTGCTTCATATTTAGAAACTGCTGTTTAAGACCGAAATTATGATATAGAAAACTAGGTATATAACTGAGTTTTGACGATTAGTCGATTACAACTACTAGGCCGAGCTAGAGCTGCGACCATAGGCCTAAATGTATTTTCCGTTGTGTTGAAAACTTACAATTCTGAGTATTTTTTGTAACCACTCAACATTTGTGATTTCTGCTCCGTGCTCTGCAAACGAATCAAACATTGATTTATACGAACTTATCTGGATAGCTCTGCCACAACGTGCAGGATTTGATTGAATGATACCTGTTTCCGTTTCCTTTTGGACTTAAGTATCAGACTGCCTAAGCGGGAATTGAACCCTTCAGACCAAAGGCCGAAGCCCAAGCTTACGCATACGACCAATAGCGGAAGGGCTGCCTCTTTGTCTCAAAGCTGACTTGGCTTAGCGGAAGGGCTGCCTCTTGGTCTCAAAGCTGACTTGGCTTAGCGGTAGGGCTGACTCTTGGTCTCAAAGCTGACTTGGCTTAGTGGTAGGGCTGCCTCTTGGTGTGAAAACTGACTATGCTTAGCAGAAGGGCTGACTCTTGGTCTCAAAGCTGACTTGGCTTAGCGGTAGACTTCGGTCTTTGTTCTCAAAGATGAAGGGTTCTGTTCCTACTCAGGCAGTCTGATCTTTAAGTCCAAAAGGAAACGTAAATAGACTTTCGTCTGTATTTATAAACCACCAATCGAACAGGTTTGGCTTTCTTCCTTGTTTGTTAAAGATAACAGAAGAGCGTGTAGTTTCCAAACAGGAGAAATTATTTTTAACATTTGTAACTGTTGTCTGCATTTTTCACACGAAAGAACTTCACTGTACGGTATGTTATGGTAAACGACTTTTTTGTTGTTGTTGTACTTGGTGCCACTAGCCTTATAGATCTTACCAACACAGTTACTAAAAATCAGCTTAGCCATCCAACAGAAAACGTGAATATCTCCTAAAGTATTTGTGCTAGGAATTTCTTCTTCGATATCATGAATTTCATACACCAAAGCATATCTCTTATTATGAAATGTTAACCAAATTAAAAGAAAATAGCAAATGTTATCGTATTCCAAACAGGCAAACTCGCACGGAAGTATTCGACCTCACTCACTTTGCTCGCTTGCCCACTAAACTAATGTATTAGCCTGCATTCCTTGTTTGACCAAGAGATTGTGAACTCAGTTATATGCCCAGTACTGAAAAATAAAAACTTAACTTGTTCACTGTTGTACATGGTCATCGTGGCTGAGCGGTAAGAGAGCTATGGTTGCTGGAAGTTTACGGATTTGATCAAACCCCTGGGTAGGGGAACTTGGCAAAGTCCCTACCAGGGCTGCTGGCCAGGGTAGCGTGAGAGACTACCATGCTCCTTCAGCGCCTATGGGAACTATTCTGGCCAAATCTGGACAATCTTTCGGGTTCTATGACGATAGAAGGTTTCCCGGATCGAATCCCCGGGTTGGCTCCTCCCTTTACCATATATTTCTTCTTCTCAAAAAAAAGTCTGGTAACGTTTAAAATTGAGCCGGTTCAGCCACACGAGTATTCAGTTGCTTCGGCTGATTTAAGGCTCAAAAGAAATTAGAAAAAAAAAGCTGTAAAATTCCTTACTTAAATAAGTTTTCTTCTTCTTTTTTTTTTATAAAATTAATTAATTCTTACTTTTACCTAACCGTAACCCGTGTACCACTGTGTGTTGTTAATTCACTCTGTGTTTCTACATAACTTTTATACATATACTTTTATACTATGCGTTTCAGAAAGAAACAGCCACGCAGCTTATCAACAGTCTCGCTTATTACCTCATAAAAGGTAGAAATGAAAAATTGAACCTCGTCAAAGCTCTTTTTATCTATACCAACTGGCATAATGGAGATTAGTTAAGTTCAGTTATGTATGAAATCGTTACACAGTGTACAAAAGCATAATACTTTTGGGGTTAACAAAGCTACTTCAGAAGTGGTGCCACCTGCTGACCGCTATGGAAGACCTTTAATTTATGTTTCATGTCTTTAAATAGAGCGTGAAAAATGATTTTTTTTGCCTGTAACTCCTTAACCGTACAAAAATGAAAATCATAATGTATAGTAACAACGTTCATCACACAATTCTGGACAGGAAAAGTGATGAACATCTTTTAGGTAAAAACAACCATTGAATCCATAAATCGTATTGAAGTTTACCACCCATAATTTACACGAACGCTCCTTTGTTCAGTTGGTTCCTATAGTGACCTTTCCCGTTTTAAAGTGGTCTTGCGAGTTTTCTAAAACCATAAATGGACATGCTTAGGGTTTTCTGAAAGGTGGGAATGTATTCCGGTAAATGGTCTAAAGGTTCATATTTGTACTTGTATCTAAACTAAACATTTTCGGTTTCGATTGATGGAAAGAATTCAAGAGCATTTTGAATTCGAAAATCTACATACATTTTCGCCGCTACACCATTACCTCTTCACCGTGGGGCGGTCCCTATCTAAGTTAAACGATTTCGGTTAGATTTGATGGAAAGAATATAATCCCCACCCCCTTTCAAAAGTTCTATGTCTTTTTCGGGCTATTAGACAGCTCACAAGAAGACTCTGAAACCGAAGGTCACTATCACAACCAGTTGAAGAATGGAGCGCTCGTGCAAATTAA